>CAMOHE010048840.1:15119-27782 GCA_946598075.1 Artocarpus hirsutus | reverse complement strand
TATGGTTGACATGGTCAATGATTTAGAAGAACACTTTGTGCACTGTCTAGATTTATTTAAGACAATGATGAATGATACAGAGACACCCGTGTATGAGGGGTGTACCAATTTCACTAAATTATCTGCTTTAGTTGGATTATGGAATTTGAAAGCGTCGGGTGGCTGGTTAAATTCTAGTTTCATAAAGCTATTTGAATTTTTAGGAAGGCTTCTACTAAAGGGTAATAAATTACCAACTAGTATGTATGAGGCTAAGAAAACTTCGAGCACTTTGGGAATGGATTATGAGAAAATTCATGCTTGTGAAAATGATTGTGTTCTTTATAGGCATGAGTATGAGTACGAGAATTATTATCTAGTTTGTCAACAAGGAAGGTGGAAGAAAGGAAAAGAGCCAAAAGATGGCAATAATGGAGTGCCAAAGAAAGTGTTATGGTACATTCTACCGGTACCACGTTAGAGGCGTTTATTCAAAAACCTAGAACATGCCAAGAATTTGACATGGCATCATGACAAACGGGTGGATGATGATATGCTTAGAGACCCGACGGATTCACCAAAATCGAAGACTTTTGAAGCCGATTATCTCAACTTTAGTGTAGATCCAAGAAACATATATTTCGCTTTGTCGACGGGTGGAATGAACCCACATGGTAACATGAGTAGTAGGCATAGTACTTGGCCTGTAATACTTGTTAACTATAATCTCCCTCCAAAGATGTGCATGAAGTGAAAGTTTGTAATGTTGTCTTTATTGATTTCGGGTCCTCACCAACCAGGCAATGACATTGATGTATACTTAGGACCATTAATCAATGATCTAAAAAAATTACAGGAAAATGGAGTTGAAGTTAGAGATACTTATCGAAAAGAGATGTTCACACTTCATACGATGTTGATATGGACAATTAACGACTTCCCCACATATGGCAATTTATCTAGTTATTCGGTGAAGAGTTCTATTAGTTGTCCTATTTGTATGACGAAAGCGTCTCACAAACGGTTGAAGAATGAAAAGAAAACCATTTTTCTTGGTCATAGACGATGGTTGCCAGGAGATCATCGCTACCACAAACAAAAGAAAGCCTTTGATGGCAACAGCGAAGAAAGAGACCCTCTGTGCCCTTTGACAAGTAAACAAATATTTAAAATAGTAAAAGATATAAGAGTCGTATTCGGTAAGAGAAAGCGAGGTTAGGAGGAGATGCAAAATGATGGAGCATGGAAAAAAAGATCAATCTTCTTTGATCTTCCCTATTGGAAGACACTTTTTGCTCGTCTTTGCTTGGATGTTATGCATATTGAGAAAAACATATGTGAATTCGTAGTTGGCACGTTGCTTGACATTTTGGGCAAGACTAAAGATGGTGAAAAAGTTCAATTAGATCTCATGGAAATGGAGATTAGGCCTAATTTGTTTCCCTAGAAAAGAGGCAACCGAACTTACTTACCTCTGGCAAAGCACACGTTACCCAGAGCAGAAAAGAGAAAGCTCTGTGAATGGCTTGCTTCATTAAAAGTGTCAGACGGGTATTCTTCAAACTTCAAAAAGTTGGTGTTGATGAAGGATTTGAAACTTATTGGCATGAAAACACATGATTGTCATGTGTTGATGCAGCAATTACTACCACTTGCTTTGCAGGGAATTCTAACAAAGGATGTGAGATTTGCAATTTCTAAGTTATGCTCGTTCTTTAATTTAATATGCACGAAGGTCATTGATCCACTTGTGCTCGATTCACTGTAATCGGAGTTGGTGCAAACCTTATGTATGCTTGAAAAGTATTTTCCACCAACATTTTTTGACATCATGATTCATTTAACGGTGCACTTAGTACGTGAAGTTAAGTTATGCGAAACGGTGTATTTGAGATGGATGTACCTATTCGAAAGATATATGAAGGTTTTGAAGGGTTATGTGAAGAATCAAAATAGGTCATAGGGATGTATTGTAGAAAGTTACATAGCTAAGGAATTGATTGAATTTTGCTTCGAGTACCTATCTAATGCGGATACAATTGGGGTGACAAAGACTATAAACATTGAGGCTAGGGGACTATCTATGGGCAATCCTTCATCAGTAAGTTGAGAGGAGTGGGAGCAAGCTTGTTTTTATATCTTACACAATGCTAATGAAGTGGATCCTTTCATTGAGGTGCACATAACGACTTAAAAAAAGCATACCCAAAAAGAGCAAGAAATGAGAAGTGGTTGCAAGATGAACACAACTGAACCTTTCTGTTGTGGATTAGAGCACACACCTATGGCAAGTAGTCCACATCACAAGATGGAGGCATGTCATAGGAGTTGAAGAACCTAGCAAGAGGTCCATCATCGGTAGTTACAAGGTACACGTCATATTTTATAAATGGTTACACTTTTTACACTCGCGAAAGGATGAGAAGCATCTGGTGCAAAATAGCGGTTTGACTCTCTATGCAGAGGCTATGCAAATTGCCTCCGCCAAGGACAAGAATCTGGTATATGGGACCATAAACTACTTTAGTTTCATTGAAGATATTTAGGAACTTGATTATGGGGGATTACGCATAGCATTTTTTAAGTGCAAGTGGGCCGATAATAACTATGTTAAGAATGACAATGACAGCATCACGGTTGTTGACTTTAGAAGATTGTGATACAGGAATGATCCCTTCATTATAGCATCACAAGCAATCCAAGTTTTTTATACTACAGATCCCCAAGACATGGAGTTGTCTTTAGTCATCCTGACAAAGCCAAGAATAGTTATCGATGGTGAAGAAGTTGATGAAGATTATGCAGACATCCCTTCATTCACAAAGGGATTGCCACTGGTTGAAGAGATAGATAATTTTGAAGATGATGTTTCGCACTTACTTCGTGAAGATGTGGAATGGATATGTATTGACAAACAAATGAAAAAGAAGGTGAAAAGATGATCATCAATAATTTGTATAGGCGTTAATTTACTTGTAACATTTTTCGGCAATTTACTCCATTTTTCAATGTTCTCTTAATTTTTGTGTATTTATCTATAGTTAAATTTCTAGTGAAGACGGAGATAAAGTATACATTCTAGGCCATTAGATGCTTAACACATAGGCTGGCCAACCTGGGCAGCAAAGAATATAATGTGTGTAAAAAAATTTTAAGACAATTTTTCCAAGACGGTTTGTGCAAAAGCCTTCATGGAAAATGTTTTTCCACGACGGTTTTTGGAAGAAAACCATCGTGGAAGAGGGTTCTTCCACAACGGTGTCTTCTAGAAGCTGTCATGAAAGAGGATGCGATTTTCTCCCCTCTATTTTTGAAATCCACACCACCCCCATCCATAATATGTGTGCTCATTCGTCACTCACTCTCTCAAATCCCTTTTTCTCTCTCTCTAAAATACTTCTTAATTTCTCTCTCTCTAAAATCTGGCCTCTCTCTACTGCCATCATCTCCACGGCATAGCCATCGCCCCCACCCTCCGTCGATAAGTTCCCTCTCCCTCTCTCTCTCCCTCTTCCCCCTCATCCCCACCCGCCCCCATGACCCCAGGCCCCCATGCCCCCACCCCACCCACCCCCTTCCCTCTTCCCCCTCGCCCCGACCCCCACCCCCCACTCCACAGCCCCTCGCCCCTAGCCCCCCCACCCCCTCGCCCCTAGCCCCCACTCCCTCACCCAAGTCCCCACCCCCCACCACCCAGTCCCTCAGCCCTAACTCCCCCAACCCCACCACCCCGTGACCCAGCCCCCACCCCCAGTCCCTCGCCCCCAGCCCCCGTCACCCCCCAACGCCCTCACCCCACACAACCCCCCAGCCCTACCTGCCCTCGCCCCGAACCGCCCTACCCCCCCTCGGCTGCCCCCAGCCTCCTTCGCCCCCACCCACCCCTTTCGCCCTCGCCCTCGCCTCACCCACCCACCAGCCCCCCCCACTCCCCTCGTTGTGTAATCAATTACAAATGTTCATAATTGTGAATATGTCAAGATCTGATTACGTGAAATTATGTCAATATATGAAATTGTGAATATGGGTAATAAAAAGTAATTGTGCAATTTGTGGTGAATATGTCAATATGTGTAATTTATGAAATTGTGTAATTGAAATTGTAACTTTATGAATATCTATAATATGTGAGGTTATGTAAATATGTCTAACATGTGAAATTATGTGAATATGTGTAATTTGTGAAATTATATATGTAATTGAAATTGTAAACTCTCTCTCTAGTATGTGTAATATGTGATAGTATATGAATATGTAAAATTGTGTAAAAATGTATGAAGTGGATATTAGTTGTGAAGATGTGAATATGCGTAGTTTGTGATTAATATTAGTATGTATGTGTTAGTTTTTGAATACTTTGCATAGGTACAATGTCTCACGAGATCAATAGTGACCAGTATGAGGAGGAATATGAAGACTGTACTCCATCTTCATCGTAATATAGCAAGGGAAACCAACGCAGTAAGCCACGAAGGCGAACCGAATTTGATCCAAAAGCAGACTTTGAGCGAAGGGCTATGTTAATGAAAAAAATTCATTGGATGAGAAAGAAAGGTTTAAGAATTGAAGTGACTTTTGATTCAAAAGGCCATCCAAAAGGCGCACCCGGCCATGAATTAAGTATTTGGATCAGAGTCCTCAGTCGAGAGCACGTTCCAATACAGACAAAAGATTGGAGGTCTAAGGATTTAGATAAAGTAAAAGATGTGATTTGGAGAGAGATATACGAAGCTTTCACAGTTGAGGATTGGTATAGGAAAAGGGCTTTAAAGGTTTACGGCGAATTAGCAAAGGAGTTCAGATCCGACCTCTATGTTACCTTCGTACAGCCATACCTTTCTATTCTAGAGGAAGATGTAAATGTATATAAATGGCCTCTTGTGGTAGTACACTACTACCCCTCCATAAACGATGACGATTGGGAAGCTTTTGTGAGGTATCGACGTTCCATCGATTTTCAACTGCTATCATTAAATACAAGAAAAATAACAGCGAAAAATGAATACTGCTCTATGGTTGGCTGAGTGGGATATAGAGAGCTCGAGCAATCCTTGGTACGTTAATTTTTTACTGAAATTACATATATCAATTATTTTATCATTACTATGTTACTAACATAGCGTAACACAGTTTGCAAAGACGGGCGTGCAACCAACACGGGAGAAGTTGTGGGTAAAATCATGTCAAGGTCTCGATGGCTAGTTTAAAAATCCAAAAGTAGCAGAGATTTCTAACTTGATTTTAAGTTTACTGAACATGAAGAATTAATTTGTATTTTACTATGGGTGGATGAAGGATTGCTTGAATAACATGATTGTGTTGTTGTTGTACATGATGAATATACAATGCAACAAAGTAAAGCGAGCTTCTAATCGGTCGGTAATGATGACATTTGGACGAGGGCACTAGGGAAACTAAAACATTCAGGATGTGTTTGCGGTCAATCGAAGTATGTGAAGCAGTCTTAATACTTCGACCTTCATTCAGTTTCTTCAAAATTGAATTCCCAAATGTCGAAGATGTAGATGGAGATTACAGAGCTGCAAAGCCTTGTGACCGAGCTTATTTCCCAAGGACGTGCCAAGTTGACGGATGATAGCATCTCACAATGCAACAGCTTCAAAGCTAGTTGTAACCCTCCCAATAATGTAGCAGAAGCTCTAGAAGCTCCAAAAGTCCAATTGTCACCTCCTCGTCAAGGGCCCAAACAATGTAGACTCTTTGTTGAGGATAGAGTTAATAGTGGGTGTACACTTGTTGCGCTTAGAAAGGTGTGGATGGAGAGTCTTCCAACTGATATAGTTCATGGATGACTATTAGGGGAAGAGGACGTGCGTGTTAGCATCACTACCATTAGAGTTAAAACAGCTAAATTGCCTATTCCAACACTTGAAGCAACAACTATGAATAAAGCAGTAGGAAGTTTCATCGCATGGCCGAAGAGGTTAGTTGAAGTCATCACATTGATGAAGACGAGTTGAGCACCTAGCCATGTTCTACAAGATCTAAGCGGAAAGAAACGGCAAAAAAAGAAAAGCTCTCCAAAAGCTAGAGAATCACAACCTGAGGTTGAACAAGAACAAGTACAAACTGTTGCTAATGAGCAACTGCCTGCATTTAACTTTGCTTCAGTACCTCAAGATTTTATGTAGTTGGCTCTATATGTACATTCTTTCATGTGCGATGGGTCAATGATTCAGTGCCCGATACTAATAAATGTCACTGGCAATGATTTGCCTATCTATGTGGGGTATGAAGATGTTTACGACTTCATCAACTTTGATAAAATCAAGGAAAACTGTATCCTCGTATACCTCAGGTGATAACTCTAGCCTTATTTTAGTATTTTACAAAGTAGAGTTGTAAGGTGCTTTAAAATAATTGACTGTATTGTTTTTTATTGTAGTTTTTTGGCAGAATATTGTGAACTTCAAGGCATGGCACAAAATTTCAGCTTTATATCTCTGGCCATTGTTTCAAGTGCTGCAAGAGACCTACAGAGTGATCATAGAGAGCGCGCCACATCACTCCTCCACCTATTAGCTCAAGCATCGAGGGGAAAATTATTCTTCCTGCCATACAATGTTGGAGAACATTGGATGTTGGGACTTATTTCGCCATGAGAGGACCAAATATATTGGTTTGACCCCCTCGAATATCCACAACGTGAGGATTTTGTATCAGTCATGAGATTGTAAGTATTAATATTCTCTTATAAAATTAATTATTTTTAGTCCCACATAATTGTATCGTCTATTAATTTATTATTTACACATGACACATTGTTAGGGCGCTTAACGATTGGAAGCTTCAAGCGGGAACCGGTGTCACAAACCAACCTAACGGAACGCTATATTCCAAACGTAAGTATCCAAGACAACAAGGAAACATAAAATGTGATTTTTTTATTCTACGTTTCATGTAGGATATAATTACAAGTGGTATACAAGCCTTAGGAAAAAAAGATTTTTATATACATACGGATATACATGAAGTTAGATTAGGGTGGGTATAATTTGTAAATAGGTATGTGCTTTTTAGAGAGGTACACGTCATAGTAGATTAACAAAGTGCTTAAAATAACTCAAATGTAAAATGATCTGGTAAATACATTGTAATTTTTAATCTATAGCAATTATTGTATGTAATTAGGGCCTTGATGTAATGGATAACACACAAGACTGGCCATCCCGTGGGAAATAGAAATAATTGGAGAATTTTTTTTGGGATAATACCAAAATTCTACGACAGTTTTTGATCAAAACAGTCTTGGAAGATAGGTTTTCCACGACGGTTTTGATCAAAAATTGTTGTGGAAACCCTAGCTTCCACGATGGTCAAAACCGTCGTGGAAACCCTAGCTTCCACGACGGTTTTTGATCAAAACCGTCATGAAAAATTACCGTATACACACCACTTTTGCATCAATTCTTCTATTACACGATGGTAAAAAACTGTCGTAAAAACGCCATGTTCTTCCACGACTGAAGTTTTCACGATGATTTTTTAACAGTCGTGAAATTTTTCCACGACGGTTATAACCCGTCGTGGAATCCACATTTTGTGTAGTGATTTTCTTTAGATATAGAATTATGAGAGGGCAAAAAAAGTCCCTTGTGATTTCTTACCCCTATTTATACTTACAATCGAAGTGTGAAATAATCATGAAAATAATAGGAAAATCCTAATAAAATCATAAATATTTCATTTCTTAATTTTATTCCCACTATCCTCGTGTTTAACCTTCCCACATTGTGCATGATAGCCTTAATTTCCTGATATTGTAGGGATTTAGTTGCTCATATTTATAATTTAAATACACATCTTTGAGTTCAATGAACCTGGGCCTTATGCCATCTTGACTTATTATCTTATCTGGCTTGTGTCGACTGTTGAGGAAGAGTTGGTCCAAAATGTCTCTTGGGACTCGGGCGCTTATTGGGCTTTTTTCTTGATCTTGTCTTTTAGGCCTTGGGCCCATTGAGATCACCCACAGCAGAATCACAAAGAATGGGGAGGTCAAAACTGAATTTTTTGACAAAAATAGATAAAGCTTTCACATTGAGGGGAACACTATAAATCTTATATGTTCCAATATTTGATTCTCTCTTATCTTATTCTATTGCGTCAATAGTATAAAATTAAGGTGTTTAATTCTTAAAAAAATGGTATTAGAGCTTTTGGTTTTGAGTCAGAGTAATGGTTGGCGACTAAAAAAATGGTATTAGAGCTTTTCGTTTTGAGTCGGAGTGATGGTTGGCGAGGAAGTTTTGACACTGGTAATCTATAAGATTACTATGTATATATTTAGCATCCCAGAGGATGCATATGGACGATTGTATGTGCCACGAAAAATTGCGCTTGCTCCTTTTGGATAAGAACGCTAGAGGAACCAAAGACGAAGATTGGAGTCTACTTGATAGGTAGGTGTTGGTGGTGGCAAGATCCCCAGCAAGCATGACTAAGGCATCGTCCAAGTGTTGGCCGAATAATGGCCTCAAGGTTAGTATGAATATCAAGAGGAGGATATAACATATGTAATGGTGTTTCATGGACGAAACAAATAATGAGCTTGCATAACGTAGTATATAATTCAAGAGTTAAACATCTTTAGTCGCAACAATGAAATTCGTGAAATTGAAAACATAAATTATTGGTTAATTGATTTATCATTCTTTAAGCACGAATTATATATGTCCATCGGATCACCTTATTTGCTAACAAAAATTAAAAAATGATTTGGAATAATCTTTAATCTATGTGTATACGAAAGGAAAATTACAACGAGTAAGCCAATTTCTAATACTATTAGAAGCAAATAGCATATTTTCAAATACTAGAAAGTAATAGACTATATTTAAGGTCTAAATATTTTCTTTTTCAAATTTACCCTCTCATTCCTTTTTTCCCTTCTTATACTTGTTGGAAAAATAGTACGTAGCAGAATTTTAAAAATTTTTATATAAGAATATTTTTCAAAATACAAGTTTGACACACTATATGCATAAATTAACCAGATCTTGCTAACCTTTGAATGCCAAAGAACTTTTGCAATCCATGAAGAGAAGTAACGTTTTAGAAGAGCCTCAACTAACTGGTCTTCTTTGCTATTCTCTATCCATGATCGGAGTGAGTGTGGGCTCACACGTATAGCTTTTCCTCCAAGCGACTCTCCTTCCAACTAATTGAGAGAACCCAAGCTAGTGTTCATGATTTGTAAACAAGAGCTCTTAGGGAGTTTCAGAACCTCACTATCAGAGTTTCACTCTTAATCTCTCAACTAATCTAAATAATGATGAGACTTACTCCCTTTTTATAGAGGTTGGACCCAGGAGTCAGTCCTTATCAGATAATGCCTTAAAATTCGAATCAAAATCAAATTCGGATCAATATCTGATGAAATCCATGTGAAAGCGCATGATCTTTTTGTCGCGCAGTCGGCATGCCGATTTGTCTAATCAGCATGCCAAACTTGCCCCATCGGTAGGCCAAACTTGAGAATTGGTATGCCGAATTGTCGATAAAAATCTCAACGAATATTTTATTTTCCACCTGAGATTCTATAGGATAAAGTTTTAGTTTTAATTCAAATAACCTAATAGAAAAGTTATCTAATTAAAACAACTTTATCTAGATAATCTATAGGAAAATAATGAATTCCTAATAATTCAACAAGTTTATCTTGAATTAATTCAAAATTAATCCAACTGATAAATAGACATGAATTATTTGATCCCGATAATTCAACAAGTTTGAATTAATTTTGTCACAAAATTAATTCAACCGATAAACAGATATGAATTAATTAATTCTTTTGAATTTTAGCCAATTTGATAAATCTGACATAAGTCACTAATTATTAAAAAAACACGTTATATCATTATAGGATTTTTGTGAGCTAGAAAAAGAGACAAAATGGACCTATATAGTTTAAGCTCCCGATAATTATGAAACCTAATATTCCATATATACATGTCATAATTATTAACTCTAATGCTACTCCACAAGAAGCTTAGAGCTACTCTCTCGAATTATATAGAATTACAAAGCCTGTATAGCTAAGTCTTCTTGACATATCATAGTATATCATATCCCCATAAGATTATCCATAATCGGCTTAAGGACAAGTTCTATCTTACCTTCTCGATTATTTTGATCTTATGTTCCATTATCTCACCATTAGAAAACTTACCATCCAAAGATGGTATACCATTCGATTACACCTATGTATCCAAATGGTTAAGCGCTTTAATTTTTCAATTACAGGATAATACATATAAGAGGATATCACTACTCCTAAAGAGGAGCTATGGATTCCAAATCTATGAATAATAGGTCTATGCTATCCAGAGTCATGTCTCCAATGTACAGGCATACGTACCAATGTTAAAATGTGGGTATCACCCTTTGGCACATCAAAAGATACAAGTCAAGACAACGAGCCCACTATTCATCTCAGGATTAAGATATAATACAAATGATTGTCTAAAGTGAATCGATTTGCTGAGACATAATTATTAATCCAAATCAATTTACTTTATGTCTCGATCCAATAGATCGTCACCTATGACAATGTGCCAATGTTTCTATTCATGGAATCCACCTCCGATGGTTAAGACAAACCATCTCCCAATAGGAATATAGACAACATAACAATCTTTATAAGAATAAAGCGCCTAACTTTATTCCCTTAATTACGAATCTTATGTTTTAGACTGTCACCTTAAAAATCATGTCTTTCGAATAATCTGTCCATCATATGCCCAATGCTTAAAGGTTTAGACCAATAGTCTCAGACTATTGTTTGCTTAACATACATTCAACAAATATAATGTAAAGAGGACAAGATTTGGTATATTAATAATATATAAATTCTTTATTGATAAAAATGTCTCCAAAAACATATTACATATTTACTCCTTAGGGCATACACATCTAACAATACTTCCTATAATGACTACCCCCCTCCCTCTAGGCAGAAGGGAGGAGAAGCCACCACACCTCATTGTTTGTTGTTCATGTGAGCTTACTAAATGACAGACCAGTTTGGTCTTGCGTGACTAAAACTATGAGAAAATAATAATGCCTTAACTCAACCTTAGTGCAGAATATAGCATATTATTGTCAACAGAATGTTAAGATTATAAATCTTACACAAATCTAGAAAACTTGAAAATCCCATAAAAATGTCTTAAACATTAGTTCTTAGTTCTCTAATTACGTCAAAGAAACACTAGAATTAAATTTGTATCTTAGACTCATCATGGGACCTTAGACCATTCTTGCTCAATGATCTAGAATTCTTAGCTTAGAAGCTCACCTGCATCATGAGAACTATATAAGCACAAAACTTAGCAAGTAAACCATATGGTAGTTCCACATGAAAACATACTTGTCATAAACATTACTTTTACGTTTTAGGGCCCGTAGGACAACGTTAATCTCAAGCAACAAGAACCCATAACATACATACATGAATAGTCCTTATCTTGGAACTTACTTCTTCCTCAAGGATTTGACCATATAAACATGAATAACATGACTGGTTCATGACAACAAGAGAATTCACATCATACTCATGAAAAATCGTAAAAACATCTTTCAACATATTCATCATAACAATATACATAACTTTAAACCATGCTTTAAAACATACTATTGTTCAAGTGATGCAGTAGAGGGTATACTTACACAAACCACTTAAACATGATCACCTTAGGTTCAATACATCATCTTCCTTTCTTCTTTACATCTCATATAGTTCTCTTCATAATTCGAGGAATGTCTTCTAATGAAACTCTTCATGGTTCACCTCTATATTCTCCTTATACATATTATGATTCCTCTATCTTTTCTTTCTCTTGATTCATCATCTCGTTCCTTATAGGTGACGTTGCCGTGGTCTCGATGTGCTCACCTCTTGGACACATAAATTAATATCAATTTTCATGAAATCATCCAATATCATAAGACATCATTCATACTTTCTTCTCAAGAAACACAAGAACACAAGTACATTTTACCAACTTATAAACATTCATGTAAAATTGAAATATAACAACCTGCCTAACCTTTAAGGATACACAACTCAATTATTCACAATTCATACACCATTAAGGTATGAGACTTTGTAGGGACATAATTAACATATGTACAAATTACCCTAATTCTTCATTAACCATTAAAATTCCATTAGGCAATTAAAATAAGTCACAAAACACCCAACACAAAAACTGCCAGCAACCATAAAACTGTAATGCCCGCCTAATTCGATGTAACGGATAATGTTATGTTAATGACGATGTTAATATTAATGATGATGTTAAGTGATATACTCATGATGTGCTATGATATATGATAAATGGTGCTAACCATTTTATTTTAAGTGTTATGACAGGTGACGCTCGCGTGGAATTGATGTGCTCAAATGTTCATGTCATTAATGTTATGTGTTAATTATATTTTTATGGGCAATTATATGTTATGAATGAATTTTGAGTGTTAAGGCAGTTCGGCAGGCCGGACTATTAAGTTCGACAGGCCGAAATGATGTTCTCTGAACGGCAAGCCGATGGTATATCATCGGTAGGCCAGACTTCTGAGATCGGCAGGCCGAACTCCTGAGATCGGCAGGCCGATGACAGCTGACAAGTAGTCAGCAGAAATTTTTACAAAATTGTGATA
>CAMOHE010048840.1:0-14710 GCA_946598075.1 Artocarpus hirsutus | reverse complement strand
ATAATTTAAGTATAATTTTATAAATTTTGTGAATGTTTGTTTAATGTATTTTTATTAATTTTCTTCCGCATTTGAAGTTTTAAAACTTGCTTTAAAAAGAATTTTTTTTAAGTTCGGCCTGCCGACCCTATTGGTCGGACTGCCGAAGTTTTCCAATCGGCCTGTCGATTGCCAAGCATCGGCCTGCCGATCTTGAGGGTTTTGAAAACCCCATTTTGCAAGGCCTCGGACGGCCTGCCGATGGGTGATCTTCGGCCTGCCGGTTGAGTTCGGACTGCCGAAGTTAAAAGATCGGCCTGCCGGCCGAGACATGTTCAAAGAATTTTATCTTTTGTTTTTCAAAGGCTATTTAATTTTAAATGATATTAGCAAACTATTTATACAATGTCTATGGAAAAGCAAATTGTTTTAATTAAGAAAGATTATAATTTCTTATAAGAAGTATTTGTATATTTCTATATAAAAAAAAAAAAAGTATGTAAAGATCCTGGGAATGCTTTTCCAAACTATGATTTTAAATACATGTTATTATTTACAATAGTTTGCTACAATTAATGTTTTAACGAACGAATGTAACGACATCTGTGACGTCCGAAAAGGGGGTGTTACAAAAACAGTGAGCAACCCTAACAAACATTCATATGATAAATTATCTATGCCACAAAATAATCTTACAAAAATCTTGCATGTAATAGACACCTAAACTACAATATATCCAAAAATTAGCTTCAAATGAATTTTCAACAATTCAAAACATGCATTAGAATTTAGAGACAAAATAACCCTAAATACCTAAAGCAATGAGCAACACACATTTATCATACTTAAATAATTAGAATAAAATTACTTTGACCCTAAAATTTTTATGACAACCTATTAACATATAAATACAGTACCACAAAAAGTTTCATTAACAAATAAATTCGTTTGTTTGTACAAATAGGTCACACATCATGAAGTCCAAAATTCACTACATAGGCAGCCATAAAACCTAGTCTAAAAGAAAGTTCAAGCACCCATCAAATATTCATCAAATCACCATGAAATTTTCTAGATCATAACCTAACATATGTATGAATATTTTGGAAAATTTCAATCAAATCACAATTCGTTTGCCCCTTGAACATAGACTGCATTGTTGTGAAACATTACAATCAGCAACAATTACACTATGAGTGGCAGAGAATAAAAATTTAATATCTTAATGTAGAAAATTCCAAATTATGTTAAATTTTGAGGAATATCATATAACATATACATAAATATCATACTAAAATTTTAGAGCAAACAAAAATTTGTAGACAAAGTTATGGAGGTCGGATTAGAGAGAGAATACAATTTTAGGAATAGTCTAGAATAAGTTTCTTACCTCAAAGTAATTCTTCTCAAGCTTTCTTCGAATTAGTCTAAGCGAAAACCCAATATCTCATTCAAATATTTGCAAGAATATAAGGGGGAAAAGGGGAAGAAAATGTGTAGAGAGGAAGAGACTGTCTAAGAAAATTTTAGAGAGAGAGGAAGAGAGAAAAACGATTTTAGAGAGGGAGGGAGGGTGATATGTGTGTAAATAGAGAATGGTGTGAAAAGAAAGTAATCTTCTCCATATTTGATGCAGATTTTCTTTTAAAAAGATGAGGTATACGTGTAGGGTGGGGGTGAGATAAGGAAAAAGTCCAAGATTTGCTCTAACTATGAAATCTTATCTTTTCAAATTAGGAAACCTTATCACAAAAATCAAATCTTCTCTTTTAGAAAGTCAAACCTTCCCTAATCATGGATAAGAAAAGAGATAAAATATATCAATTATTCAAAATTTTACCAACTAATTAAATTAATCGTCAATGCCATAAAATTTTGGAATTATTTGCTGATTTCTCGTCAGCCACATCCAGCCTGCCGATGACTTAATTTGGCTTATCGAAGTTGTAAGTTCAGCTTGCCGATTAAATCATTTGGCATGCCGTTTTGGATAATAAATTTGGAAGTGCCACTTTAAAGATACCAAAAGTAAAATATTAAATATTTATCATGCATACATTATAAGTGACATGAACACCTTGAGCATATCAATTCCATGCGGCTGTCACCTGTCAGAATACTCAAAATAATATGGTCAATAACATTATTTCATAAACAAAATACTTAGCATTGTTATATATCTATCATTCACTGCTACAAGAAAAAATGGTGGGTGTTACACTTCCTTGCTATGATTTTCCAAAAAGAAATCTCTCTATATTTGTAGCAACCGTTGTTTTCTTTCACTGACAATATATAATGTTTAATGATTTTATGCGGTCATATGAATATAAATTATGACATAGGAACACATTTTTGTGATAATTTTACTATGATATTTATGATTATGAAATTCATTATGCACTAATGATTTTTGCAGTGGATGGACTAATGAAGTTCTAACGACATATAGTGCCTAATGTATGATTATTATGTTTTGTTCATACATTATTTGTCTTGGTAATCTATATGGATATTTATTATTTAGATATGATATTTTAATTCTTATAAATTTTAGAAATTGTTTAGGAATTTTTGGCTTTTTACAAAAAAAGACACCACTATAGCTGTGAATAGTGCATATGACATTATTGTAGCTGTGTATAGTAGACATGACAAAACATTGCAAAAAACAATACTATAGCATTATCTTCTTCGTGAAAAAATATTGTAGCACTGAGTGTATATAGATTTTCTTAATCATTTACTCACTTATTCATGCTCTAAATCACTCTAAAACTTACTTAAACTCCTCTTAATCACTTCTAAACCCATCTAGATCATTATTTATGAGATTTGAATGCATTTTATTCTTGGACACCACCATGGGACCATTTTTTTCCCACTGTCAACACCATGCACGGCTACCATCCCCACCACTTTCATTTTTTATGCTTTATTCCTTCTTTTCAGCTAGGAATGATGTTAGGCCACAAAACATCATCCACAAAAGCACGGAGCAATCATTTTGTTTCCTCCCACTTTCTCCACTAATTCCTCCCATGAGCTGCTCCTTACCACCAAGTCCACTTTTCCTCCCCCTCTTTCTTGGCTTAGTTAATTGTTGTAAAGATGTCACACTATAGAGTAAAACATATTGGCTTAAACCTTCTCCTTTCTTCCATTCTTTCCTAGGTGTTAGACGTGTATGCCCTAAGGAGTAAAAATGTAATAAGTTTTTGAAGACATTTTTATCAATAAAGAATTCATTTATTATTTATATACCAAATCTTGTCCTCTTTACATTCATATTTGTTGAATATATGTTAAGCAAATAATAGTCTGAGACTATCGGTCTAAACCTTTAAGAATTGAGCATATACTAAATAAATTATGCGGAAGACATAATTCTTAAGGTAACGGTCTAAATCATTAGATTTGTAATCGAAGGAATAAAGTTGAGTGCTTTATTCATGTAAAGATTGTTATGTTGTCTATATCCCTATTGGGAGATGGTTTGTCTTGATCATCGGAGGTGAACTCCGTGAATAGAAACATTGGCATGTTGTCATAGGTGACAATGTATTGGATCGGGACATGAAGTGAATTGATTTCGATTAATAATTTTGTCTCGACAAATCGATTTATTTTAGACAATCATTTGTATTGTATCTTAATCTTGAGATGAATAGTGGGTCGTTGTCTTGACTTGTGTCTTTTGATGAACCAAAGGGTGACACCCACATTTTAATAGTGGTATGCATGCCGATACATTGGAGACAACTCTTGATAGCGTAAACCTATTATTTATATATATGGAATCCGTAACTCCTCTTTAGGAGTAATGATATTCTCTTATATGCATTATCCTGTAATTGAAAAATTAGAGCGCTCAACCATTTAGATACATAGGTGTAACCGAATGGTATACCGTGTTTAGATGGTAAGTTTTTCGATGGTGAGATAATGAAACGTAAGATAAAATAATCAAGAAGGTAAGACAGAACTTGTCCTTAAGCCGATTATGGATAATCTTATGGCGATACGATACACTATGATATATCTTAGAGACTTAGTTATACGGGCTTCGTAATTCTATAGAGTTTGAGAGTATAGCTCCAAGCTTTTAGTGGAGTAGCGTTGAAGTTGATAATTATGAAATGTATATTTAGGATATTGGGTTTCATAATTATTGGCAGCTTGAACTATATAGGTCAATTTGGTCCCCTTTGCTAGCTTAGAAAATCCTGTTACGATACGGTGTGCTTTTTCAATAATTGATGACTTATGTCAGATTTATCATTGGTTGAAATTCAAAAGAATCAAATAATTCATGTTTGTTTATCGGTTGAATTAATATTGTGACAAAATTAATTCAAGATAAACTTGTTGAATTATTGGGATCGGATAATTCTTATTTGTTTATCAGTTGATTTAATTTCGGATAAATTAAATCAAGATAAACTTATAGAATTATTAGGAATCTATTTATTTTTCTAGGGATTATCTAGATAAAGTTGTTTTAATTAGATAACTTCTTTATTGGGTTATTTGAATTAAAATTGAGGCTTTATCCTATGGAATCTCAAGTGGAAAATAAAAGATTCGTTGAGATTTTTTTTTGACAGTTTGGCATGTCGATCCTCAAGTTCGGTTTGTCGATGGGGCAAGTTCGGCCTGCGATTAGGCAGATCAGCCTGCCTATGTGCGATAAAAAAATCACACGTTTTCACACAGATTTCATAAGATATTTATCCAAATTTGATTTTGATTTGAATTTTTGAAACCTTATCTGATAAGAACTAACCCTAGACCCAACCTTTATAAATAGGGAGTGAGTCTCATAAGTTATTTAGATCAATTGAGAGATTAAGAGTGAAACTCTGTTAGTGAGATTCTGAAACTCCTTGAGAGCTTTTGTTCACAAATCATGAACACTAGCTTTGGGTTCTGTCAATTGGTTGGAAGGAGAGTCACCTTGAGGAAGAGGTGTACATGTGAGCCCACACTCACTCTGATCATGGATAGAGAATAGCAAAAAAGGCCAGTTGGTTGAGGCTCTTTTGGATTGTTACTTCCCGTCACGCATTACGGGAGTTTTTCAACATTCAAAGGTTAGTAAGATCTAATTAATATATGCATATAGCATGTCAAACTTGTGCTTTGAAAAATACTTTCATATAAAAATTTTAAAATTCCACTGCATGCTATTTTTCCTACACCACGTCCTCCCTCTCATTGCTCACGCCCGAGACTAATACACATAAGTTAGAGACTTGGCCAACTTACGCCACCCATCATAGGCCTCTAAACCTCTACCCTCAACACTTAAAAGCACCTATCAAGCAAGCACAAAATATCACTCCAAAGCCAAAAGCTAAACAGATGATTTACAACGCATTTCTCTAAAACCATCAATGGAGCCAAAACAAAGGTTTTGACCATATTTTGAGGTTGGTTTTCTATCTATTTTTATACCAAATTTTTACTATGATATTATGGTGTTTATGAGAATGATTTTATATGGTTTAATTTTTGATGTTATTTAAGAAATAAAATTTTTGTGAATATCACTTTTAATCCCTTTTTAGGTCAAAAACCTGCACTTCGAGACTTCGAGGAAGAATAGCCATAATGTAACGCCCCCTTTTACAGACGTCGTTACTTTCGTTTCGTAATGTTTTTATTTATAAGATAAACTATTTAATTAAAAAGATAAATTGAAAACATAACCCAGGATCCATGCATTTTTTTTTATATATACATATGAATATACATCAATATATTACTCATTTATAAACATTCCTTAAATAGTTTATCTCACCAAAATAATAAAGTCATAAAAACACATGGTCAAAATTTCTTACATAGTTCGGCATGCCGAACTTGTGACTTCGGCATTGCAAACTCGACCGGTAGGCCGAAGGTCATCCATTGGCAGACCGCCCGAGGCTTTGCAAAATGGGATTTTTTAAAAATCAATAAATTTGGCAAGCCGATACATGGCAACTGGCAGGTCGATTAAACTCTTCACAGTCCGACCAGTAATGGTCGGCAGGCCGAACTGTTATAAAAATTTTGTTTCAAACAAGTTTTGAAGTTTCAAATGAGGAAGAAAATTTATAAAATAAAAAAAAATTAACATGTCATGGTTCAAATCTTAAAAGTCCATCAAATAAACATACTCAAAATTATAAAATATAATTTAAATCCTCAAAATTCAAAATTAATAAATATACTCAAAATCATAAATCATGGTTTATTTCATTAAAATCTCCTTCCTTGACGTTCTTCAGTTTGTAATTTATCTTCCTTAGCTCACACGCCCATCAGTGTCCTCCACCTTATCCATAAGCCTCTTACCCTTATCTGCAACATGATGTAAAACTTGATTAAGCTAATGCTTAGTAAGTACATTTGTAAATCTCACAACTTAAAGCATTTTATGAACATCATCATCATCATAATAATAATAGTGCACTAGGCACATTTTCATAGGAACATATCTTTCATTATATTGTCTATATTAAAACTTTATTCATTTTATCTTAAGAGCCCAAATGTTATACCATAACATCATCATCATAGGCGCGCCATCATGAGAGGAGTGGGGCAGCTAATCCCAAACCAAACATGACATCATATCATTTCACATCATAACTTAACATAACATTGGGTGTGCAACACTTATTTAGGTGATACATATATACATACTTATACTTTCATGCTTTGAATAACATTATCATCAAAACATGCATAAACTTTATACCTTAAAAACTTCATAATAATACTTAATGTAAAATCATCATAAGAAATCATCATAAAACCATCTTGAACATATATTTTAAACTTTTCATAAACTCATACTTTTCATAAACTCATCATGTTGCAGGTGAGAATGTACTTACCTCTTAAAGCTTACTTGACCTTATCTTGTAGGTGACGACGCCGCAGTCTCGATGTGTTCACTTCACATTGTGTTCATGTCATACATTCATAAAATGACAATTAACTTTTATTTTCAATGAATTAATCACCACAACATAACATTCATTTCATATAACATCACATTTACGTTATAACATATTTCATTAACTTTAAAACATTCAAATAAAACTATCAACACAATTACATTTCTGACCTATATGAATTCATAACTTAATAACTTCACTTTCACTCACAATTTAAGCACCAAATTCTGCAAGAACAAAGTCAACATATAAACACATTACCATGATTTTTCTTTAGTCATAAAAATTTAATTTAATATTTAAAACAAGTCATACATCTTATATACCAAAATCTACCAACAACAATAACACAGTGAACAATCCTTATCTCAGGTCCATTTATCACATTTTCATACCATAGAAAAATCTACAAAAATTAAGAGATATAATAGACACATAGAAATATAACATATCCAAAAATCACCTTTAAATAAATTTTATATAGCTCAAACCATGCATTAGATGGCAGAGACAAAAATAGCCATAAACAATTTGGATAGTGAGTTACATGCAATAATTATTCCCAAACAATTAAAATAAATTTATTTAGACCTCAAAATTCATATGACATCATATTAACATATAATACAGTGCCTCCAAAAATTCTCATCACCATATAAAATCATATAGTCATACAAAAATATTACACAATAAAAGTTCAACAAATTTACTGTTTAAACAGTCTAAATACCTAGCATCCATAAAAATTCTGTAACATATAAAATATTAATCAAACCATCACAAAACTTTCCAGTCCTTTACTTAACATATTTGTAAACATTTTGTAAAAATTTCGAGGGAAATATCAATCATTTACTCTATAAACTAAAACTACATTTATGTGCAAAATAAACAATCAGCAACAATTCCTATGAGGTGCAGAGCATGAACAATTAATATCTCAGCCTACATAACATGAAATTGCACGAAATTTGGAGCAACATCACATAACATATTCATGAAAATCATATTAAAATTTCATAGCAAACGGAAATTTGTAGGCAAAAATATAAGGGTCGGAACATAGAGACAATTCAACATTACCGTTTAGCATAAATCAGCAGTGAGTGATAGAGAGAAGAAAATTCATAACTTTTCATAAAAAAATCCAATTGAGGTGAAATTTTGAGAGTTAAAACATAACACATACATGAATAACATATAAAAAATTCAGAGCAAAACGACATTTCTAGACGGAGATATTGCAGTCGGACTGAGGGGAGAGATACAATTTTAGAAAATATCAAAAAAAATATGTGCTTACCTCAAAATGATTTCTCTTCAATCTTCTTTTGAATTCACTCAAAAATTTCAATATTATACTCAAATAATACCAGGAAATATCGAGAGGGAGAGTAGAAGTAAAGAACGAGAGGAAGAGAAAGGGTGAGAGAGAAAGAAAACGTGAGAGGGAGAGAGAACAAATTATCGTGGAAGAAGAAATGAGAGTAACGTATGAAAAAAAAAATGCTTATTTTCTCATAATAATCAGAATTTTCTGATTACAATCAAGGCAAATTTCGTGGAAAGAAAAAAAAAGGAGAGGATTAAGGGAAAAAGTTAAAACTTCCAAGAATGGTTCAAGTTACCATATTTTGCCTTTTCAAATGAGGAAACTTCATTAATTACATTCAATCAATTCACAAGTCAAACTTTAATTTCCTAAAATGAGGAAATTTATCCATAAATATGCCAATCAATCAAAAAATCATCATCCAATTATCGTCGTCACCATTTTAGGAAATTTCTGCTGACTGCTCGTCAACTGTCATCGACCTGCCGATGTCCCATGTCGGCCTGCCGAATACATGAGGTTTGACCTGTCGATTATATTCATCGGCCTGTCGTTTCATAAGGGTCATTTCGGCCTACCGAACTTGAAGGTTCGGCCTGCCGAACTTCCTTACACAACAAAATCTAATAAAGAATTAATTATTGCAAAAAATTAAAATTAAACATTCAACATAAATAACATGAACACTTTGAGCACATCAATTCCACGTGATCGTCACCTGCTATAATACTTAAAATAAAATAGTCAGTGGCAAAATTATCATAAATAAATAAGAAAATTACTTAATGTCATTACTTTTATGTTACATGAAAATTGGCGGGTGTTATAGTTGGGATGTGTTAAGAATATTTGTTACATTTGTAAAATATGTAAGTTTATTGTAACTCTTCAGTTATTTTTGTATTTCAGTAAAAAAAAAAAAAGAAAAAAATTGAAAAAAAAGAAAAAATGAAAAAAATGAAAAACAAATTGAAAAAATAAAAAATAAAAAAATTGAAAAAAAGAAAAAAAAGTTAAATAAAAAGTGGTTGACAAAGAAAATTTCATTTTGAGTTTAGGATTGTAACTTTGGGAATTAGATTGTACATTTTAAAGGTTTGAAATTTTTGTAAGTGTCTTAAGGGTGAACTGAGCCTTAAATATATCTTCCATCATACTTTTAACCCAAGCCTTATATTATAAGCTGAATAAAGTCCTAAAGATCTTTAATAAGGTGTTATTTTACATTAGTGGAGAGAGGGATGAAAAACAAACTTATAAGAATTTATTTAAATAAATTGAGTTATATTAATGTAAATTTACCTAATTAATATGCATTGATTAGTACTAGAAATCCACACACACGTGGGAAAATTCATCTTAAATATTTGACATACTATAGAAATGAGTCATAACTTAATTAATATTTACATTCTTACTTTAAGGCATGGATATGAAATAAACCCTGAGGAAAATCAGTGAGGAATCACTAGCTTTTTAAAAAAAAAAAAGCCCTTTTATCTATTTTAAGTTTTATTGCTTTAATTGCTCGGGACTAGCAATAAGCTAGTTGGGGCGTGTGATGAGACTTAGAAAATGCACTTTTCTTAAACATTAAAATCAAGCATTTTGTATTAATATTTCTCATAAAACTCTTCAATTATAACAATTTAGTGATAAATAGTGTTTCAATATCTTAGTATTAAAATGTGTTTAAAAATGTGTTTTTGTTGTGTTTTTATGTCAATTAATATTTTTAATAATTTTTAAAGTCGTTTCGGTGTGTTAAATACATGTTTAATTTGTAAATAATGAAAACCGTAAAAATAGTATTGTGTGATTTTATTTTGAGTCTTAATGTATTTGATAGTATGTTTTAAGTTTGTAAATATATTCTATTATATTTTAATAATTTTTAAAAATATTTCCAATTCTTAAAAATTATATCTATATCAAACCACAAAAGATCAAAAATTTTAGAAGTTTGTAATTATTTTGTGTATTTTAAAATTAAATAAAATTTTTTAATATTTTTGTAAATATTATGTTTGTAAAATAAATAATTTTAGTGTGTTTGTGAATTTTAGATTTGAAATCTAGAAGAAAAATGGAGCAAAACGACGCAAAAAGGGACAAAATCGGATATCAAATGCATAAAAAACAATTAAAAAATCAATTTTGGATAATGGAGGACACGCAGCAAGTTTTTGACCATTGGATGAGCAGCCAAATTGATCTCAGCCATCCGAATAAGAGGACGCGTGTCAACACGTCATTCATTACGTCAGCGAGTCGTAGTAGAGCAATCCACATGTCGATCTGTGATTCACGAGTGCATCACACGCGCCGACAAAGTCCACGTGCATTAGAGGAGTGTTTAGACTGCATTGGATTTTGTGCGGTCGTTCACACCGAAGCTGTCTTTGTAGCCATTGGATCAATGACTTTGACTGATTTGACGATATGAATTTATGGGTCACCTGGCCCCACTAGGCCCATTATTGAGTGCGAATTTCGGCCTTTGGATCATGAAATTAATGGCCACGATCATCTTGTTCAAATACTGCCAGCCGTCGAGGAGCAAGGGATTTCAAACGAATTCTCTAATAATGAAGAAGGGAATCTCACGTTAAAAATAGATAAATAGTGGTTTTTAAACTCTATAACCGGGCCTTCGATGTCTGGTTCTACAATTCCTCCTCCATGTAGTGTAAAAACACCGTTGTATAAATAGTTAGTCTTTTATATTTTTCTTTTTATTTTAGTTTTTAGTTCAGTTTCTTGTAAAATATTTTCCAGTTTATGTTGTAAAAATTATGCCTAATAATATCAGTAGTACTTTATTAATTATATCTTTCTAAATTTCTTTTTAGCTAAGGGGAGAGGGGAAAATTCTAGCAAAATTACCTTAAATATTTTTGGGTTTTCTTAGTTTTCTAAGTAGTTGTAATGCCAAAATATTTTCTTAGAAAACTTGGGATTTCAATATTTTCTTAGCTAGAACTCTGCCAAAATTACAGTTTTGATTTATTGACGACATAGGCTAGCACAGATAATGCTTGGAAAGACCTTGATTACTCGTAGACAAAGACTGGCTCGATAAATGCTTAACTTACGTCTTGCTTGTTATTTTAGTTAAGTTATATTGAAATACTGCCCATTTATTAAGTTATATTTCTGCTACATTATAGACATGAAATGGCACAATAAATGCTTAGTAACTCTTGATTTATTGTCGACATAGGATGTCATAGTGTATACTTAAACCAACTAATAAATAAAAAGAAAAACTAAAATATAGTTAAGATAATTGTCAGAATGAAACCTTTAAACCTCAACCCTGTTATTATTACTGTTTTATTTCTTTGAATTGCCGTCGTTATTTTGCTTAAGTTATTTTAAAGTATTTGCACTTATTGTTACCCTGTAAAAGGTCCAACACTGTTCAAAGGAAGAGCAATCGACGAGGAAGATGACGTGAGTCTCAAGCTCTGATATCAAGATAATAAAAGACAAAATAAAAAAGCTGAAAGAAAATTCTAGAATGAGCCTTTGATTCTAGGTGCTCAACTAACTAATGTTGAGATCTATTCTTGACATTTATATTAAGTGTACAGCTGTAATAGTAGCTAATACAAACTCAGTAACAAACTGTTTTTGGTAATTGAGTATTAACTAACTAACTATTCCCTAAATATATATATGTATATATATTATATCCTTTCAAAAGTTTTCCAACATATTTTATGTGATATTTGTTTCACTTTAAATAAATAAAATCTCAATCTATAATTAGGAAAGCGCACATCCATTCACAGATTTAATTACATAAAGCCAAAGAGTGGACAAAAGAAGAAAATCCTTGCAACCATTTTTGAACTTTAATCACCCAGAACCATTTACATGTACGGCTTGTTGGGGTTAATGCTTTACAAGCAATGGCATTGTACATATTGTTAATAAATATATAAAGTGATATTTATAAATTATTTTGGTTGCTTATGTATATTATGAATACTTTTATAAGCATCGAGAAAATTCCATGCATTATTAATGTGATTATAAATTTAGCATATAAATGTCATATGCTTAGGGATAAAATTTATATATAATAATCTAAATAGTCCATAATAATTAATTAAAGTTTGAGATTTTTAATTAAATATTACAAGTACGGTCCAATTTTATTTAGAATGAAATAATCTTATTCAAGCTATTAATGTAGAGACATTAGATTTGATGTACTTTATACAATGAAATTATATAGGACTAGATCGAATAAATTATAAATTTCTAATAATCGTCTGTTATAAATAGAGCATCCAAATTTATCACTATGATAATCATATGCATAACAGTCTTAATCCTGAGTATTTATTAGACTCCTATTTATGAATTTTTTGACTTGCATGGTCAGATTTATCTAAAGGCAGATCATAACTTAGTATCTTTGATACATGAAGGAATAAATAGTTGGGAATAATATTATATAAATATGAAATCCATTCCTTTCTTATAGAAGTTAGAAAAATAGTTCTCTGAGTGATGATTCAGATTTGAATAGTAGAGCGCTCGTTCATAATTAGATTATAAATTAACTGTTCATTAGAGAACTATTGAACTCAAGGATAAAGATGTAATAAGAGAGGTGAACGGAAATTAAATCTAGCTTTTATTATGAACTATTTATGGAGGATTGACTTATATATAATGATTATATCAATGGACTACTTGCTAATTTTTTTAAGTAATAATTACTATAATTTTAAGAGTGTAGTTTTAGTTTTTTAGTGGAGTAACACTAAAACTTATAAATTTAGCACGTTAATTAAAGAGTTTAATTAATTGTCAAATTTATTAGAGCCTGTATAGCACTGTTTTGGATTTAATGCATAAAAATAAATTATACATATTTAATTTAGAATTATTAAATTCTGAATTAATTATTTCACACTTGAGATATTAATATGACATAGAAAAATTTTTTTTGGGACAAATGATATAATGTGATAAATGTTGCTACATTTAACTGAGCATTAATTAGCTAATTAATTGATTATATTTAATTAATAAGATTAATTAAATATGTTTCAAATTAATCAATTGATAATATTTGAATAATAAGATTATTTAAATATAATTTTTATTTTTTGTATATCACATGTATAATGGGACCCTATTTTGTTTTTTCCAACATGGCACAAAATTAAATAATTAATTAATTTAAAATTGATTCTTAAATAAAAATGATTTATTTTTGGAATTTAAATATATAAATGATTTATTTAAATTAATTAAAAATATATGTGTGTATATATGTCCACATATAGGTGGGAATTTGATTTGGTTTTGAACCAAATCTATAAATATATATTACGTATATATAGTAAATGCTAGAAGATTTGTTTTATATACGAATCTATATACATATATACGATATGCATATATATATATATATATATTCTATATGAATAATTATCACGTAGAAATGTTCTTTAAATATTAAAAAATAAAAAAAAGGAAGGAAAGAGAGGCAAAATGTCGAGCACCTCCTCCTCGATTGTGGGTATAAGTGGTTTGCCTACTAAAGAGTATAGTGGGTGGTTTTTAAATTTAAAAATTAATTAAAATTAATTATTAACTGCTCAGTTATAAGAAAAAGAGATAACAATTATCTTAGAATTATGCACTTGATTTTTTTACAGAGTATCTAGAGAGAATAATAAAGAGTTTTTTTTTTGAATAAATAGGTTTGCTGTCTCATGTGTTGAGCACATAGCAGATCGAGAGAAGTGTGAGATTAATTTATTCTTACAGTTTGATGCCCACTCGTCTTTCTATTGGTGTGAAGGTTTGGCTGGAAAGATTATGGTATCAAAGAAAAAAAGCTAGAATACACTGATAGTTTTTCAAAATGTTGGAAGATATTTAATTAAAATTATAAAGCTATTTTCGATGAACAAAATTTTTAGAAAATTTTTGTTTGTCAAATGATCTGTTTTTTCTGCTGCGTTTTTATATTTAATTCCAACATGGCCTGCCTTATTCATATATACATATGTGTGTACATACACACACACAATATATATATCTGTCTGTGTAGACACACATAGATTTATTATTATTATTATTATTTTATTATTTATTTTATTTTTTTTCTAAGAACACATTGAACTACTTTCTATTTCATGTTTAAGTCCTGTTTCTCCTGAATGACTTGTTACTGTGAAACTAAAGAAGCTACTCAAGTCCAATTTATGAGTATGCCAATTAGATAAAATAGAAGCTTTACTACAAGCTTATGAATTAATTTACAGAATATAGAAGGCACAAAAGTTATGTATGATTTGACACATTGTGACGAACTGTATTGAGTTCTGGTTCGACGCATTGTCATGAACCGCATTGAGTTCGGTCTAATTAGTACATGAAAAATGAGAATCTTCCAATGCAATATAATGAAGCTACT
>CAMOHE010048838.1:0-34737 GCA_946598075.1 Artocarpus hirsutus | reverse complement strand
TAATCCGTTTTTAATGAAATGAAGTTTACATTCTAGCTAATCTAAGTCCATCCAACTTAGATTGAAGCTTTTCTAGGCTTAGAAACTCTAAAATTTCAAAATGCAAGAAAATCTTGAAAAATAGAAAAACTTTAAGTTTTAAAATCTAACCTCAAATCAAAGCTTGAAAACGTTGTTTTTGTTGTTGAATCTTGTTCCTGAGCCTTTGATCTCCTAGCCCGAAGCTTGAAAACGTGATTTGTTTCAAAATTTTAGAGAGAGAATGAGAGAGAGTGAGGGAACCCGAGAGAGATGAGAGAAGAGAGAGAATGAGCGAGAGAAAATGAGAGGAAAGAGAGAGAAAGTGAAATAAATAGAAGAAGAGAGAGAAAAGTAGTTGCACAAAGCTGTGAGCAACTACACACTGTTTTCAAATCAAATTGTTTTATTAAAACTTAAATTAATAATCAAAAACAATTTAGAATAATTTAAAAATCATAAAAAGTAATTAACACAAGGTTTCCACAAAAGTAATCAAATTAAGTTCAAAACACTTATCATGGCACACTAATTTACCATTTAATATTCTAATTATACTTAATTAACTTTAGGGTGTTACATGGAATGGTGGAAATAATTCGTGTGTGAGGGAATATTTTTAGGATTGAGTTGACAGGTGTTATAAACTTTAGGATTCTAGATGGCATTCTATTAATGAGATATGTAGATATGAGAATTACTTCCTCCAAAAAATATTTAGGGACATTGGATGTAAACATGTGCGATCTTGCTACCTCTAGGCGATGTCTACTTTTTTGTTCGGTAACTCTATTTTGGTAGGGGGTTTCTATGCATGACCTATGATGAACAATTCCATTTTTAGATAAATAATCCCTAAGAATAGAGTGGAAATATTCTCTAGCATTATTGGTTTTAAAAACTTGGACTTTTGCTTGAAATTGTGTTTTGATCATTAAGTGAAAATTTTTGAATAAGTTCCTAGCTTTAGATTTCTCTTTGATTAGAAATAACCATGTAGTTCTAGAGTGATATTTATTAAATGAAATAAACCATCCAGAACTAGAGATGTTTTTTTTATTATGGATGGTCCCTAGATATCATTGTGTATGATTGCAAAGGGATTTGATGTTTTATAGGGTTGTGTAGGATAAGGACTTCGATAGTGCTTAGACAATTGGTAGACTTCACAATAAAAGGGACTTACACTTTTATTATTGAACAAAGTTGGAAACATATATTTCAAGCATTGAAAGCTAGGGTGGCCTAATCTATAGTGCCACAACATGATTTGATCAAAAACTAAATCCTTATTGGATTGAGAAATTCAAGCAAAAGTAAGAGAACAACTTGTAGTGTGAGGTCATCTTTCAAGTGATTTGTCCACTCCTAGCAGATAGCACCCTTCAAATTCTCTAGCATTGCCAATCATCTTCCCCGAACTTGAATCCTGAAATTCACAATGAGTAGGATAGAATTTAGTAGTACAATTCACATCCTTTATGAGTTTACTAATAGACGACAAATTGTATGATAGATTTGGCACAAATAACACTTCTTGTAAAGTCAGGTTCTTTGAAACAATAATAGATCCTTTACCTGCCACTGTTGAAACTGTTCCATTTACTATTCAAACTTTGAATCCCTCTAGACAACACATGTGTCAAAAAACAACCTATTTCCCATCATGTGATCCTATGCCTCTAAGTCTATGATCCAGGGTGTTACCTATTTAGTTTTCATATTTAGAGCACTTAGGAATTTACCTCTTTGGGCTATTGTTTTGGTGCCAATGATTGATTGACGACGGGAACTTTGGCCGAACATCTTCTACAATAAGCTGAGTTGTTTTTCCTGAACAAGTTCTCTGCACTAGATTGCTATCCTCTGGCAGCAACAAAGTTCTTCTCTTCTTGATTTGGTTTTGGAAATTGATCACAGGTATTGCTTGGTTTCAAATGAGTAGGCTTATTGTGAATTATCTAACAAGTTTCCTTGACATGCGCTGGCTTGTGACAATGGTTGCACCATGGTCTAGGTTTCCACCCATGGTCTAGGTTTCTGCCCCTTGTTGTCTGAGTTTTAGGGATTCTGCATGTTTGGTCCTTAGGTGATAAGGGATCATCCTTCGATAGTTTTCGAGGCTAAATTGTCTCTCGACATTACATTACAACAAATTCGAGATTATATAACCTTCATTTAACAACCGTTTCTCCAAAACCGTCATGATAAGGAAAAAAAAATAGCAAGTTATGCCTATGAAGACAAAAACCGTCGTGGTAAGGACGGGAGCTACCACGATGGTTTTTTTCAAAAAGCATCGTGGTGTGCTTGACTGACTACAATGGTTTTTAAAAAAACCGTCGTGGAAGGCTGTCCTTGTCATTTTTCTTTTTATAGCATTTAAAATGCTAAAAAATAGCTTCCACGATGGTTTATTTATAAACTGACATGGAAGGCTGTCTTTTTCTTTTTTATTAAAATAGCTTCCACAACAGTTTATTTATAAACTGTCGTGGAAGGCTGTCTTTTTCTTTTTTCTTTTCATAGCATTTACAATGCTGTAAAATAGCTTCCACGACAGTTTATTTATACACCGTCTTGAAAGGCTGTCTTTTTCTTTTTTCTTTTTATAGCATTTAAAATGCTCTAAAATAGATTCCACGATGGTTTATTTATAAACGATAGTGGAAGGCTTCTTTTTCATTTTTCCTTTTACAGTATTTAAAATGCTGTAAAATAGCTTTCATGATGGTTTATTTATAAATTGTCGTGGAAGGCTGTCTTTTTCTTTTTTATTAAATGCTATAAAATAGATTCCATGATAGTTTATTTATAAACCGTTGTGGAAAGCTGTCTTTTTCTTTTGTCTTTTTGCTGTATTTAAAATGTTGTTAAATAGATTCCATAATGGTTTATAAACAAACCGTCGTGGAAGGCTTCTTTTTCATTTTTCTTTTTACACCATTTAAAATGTTTAGCTTCCACGACGGTTTATTTATAAACCATCATGGAAGGCTATCTTTTTCTTTTTTCTTTTTATTTCATTTAAAATGCTATAAAATAGCTTCCATGATGGTATATTCATAAACCGTCGTGAAACGCAATATTTTATTTTTTCAGTTTATAGCATTTAAAATGCTGTAATAGCTTCCACGATGGTTTATAGATAAACTATTGTGAAAGCTTTATTTTTCCCTTTAAAAATTTTGAAATGCGCGCCCACCTCCCCATTTTGAATCCACCTCCCTCTCTCTCTAAAAGTGCTCCCTCTCTCTCTCTTGCTCTAAAATCCTCTCTTTCTCTCTCTCAAGATCTCTCTCAGCCGCCATTGCCTCTTTGTCGTCAGTGAGCTCCCCCTCCTTCTCTCTCTAATCTTCCCCTTCCCCTAACCTCTCTCTCTCCTCTTACCCCTTCCCAGCCCCCCCAACCCCACACTCTCCCCACCAACCCCGTCACCCACCCCACCCAACCACCCCCTACCCTGCCCCTCTCGCCGCCTTTGCCCTACCCACCCTCGCCCCTCTCGAGCCCCCTAGCACCCCAAGCCCTACCCACCCCCCACCCTCACCCCTTTCAGCCCACCCACCCTCTACCCCACCCCTACAAATTTTATTTGTTTTGTGAATATGTGAAATTATATGAATATGTGAAATTGTGTATATGTGAATGTATGTAATATGTGAAATTGTGTAATTGAAATTGTAAATTTGTAAATATGTGTAATATGTGAAATTATGTGAATATGTGTAATATGTGCAATTATGTGAATATGTGAAATTGTGTAATTGAAAGTGTAAACTTGTGAATATGTGAAGATGTGAATATGTGAAATATGTGAAATAGCCAATTGAAATTGTAAATTTGTGAATATGTAAACATGTGAATATGTGAAATTGTGTTCGTGAAATTGTAAACTTATGAATATTGTTAATATTGTAAATATATGAAATTGTATAATTGAAATTGTAAACTCATGAATATATGAAGATGTGAATATGTGAAATTGTGTAATTGAAATTGTAGACTTGTGAAGATGAGAGTATGTGTAATATGTGAATATGTGAAATTATGTGAATATGTGAAATATGTCAACTTCTAATATGTGATTTTTAATATATAATTGTGTAATATATCAATTTAGAATATGTCAATTTTTGACTGTAAGATAGTAATTTAATATTACTTTTTGTGTGTTGGTTTTTGCTTACTTTGCACAAGTACAATGTCTCGTGAGGTCGATAGTGACCACTACGAGGAGGATGAGTGCAAAGAGTGTACTTCATCTTCATCGCAATATAGCAAGGAAAACCAATGTAGTATTCTAAACGTAAGTGTCCAAGACAACAAAGAAACATAGATTGTGGTTTTTTTATTCTACGTTTCATGCGAGATATATTTACAAGTAGTATACAAGCCCTAGGAAGAAAAGATTTTTATATACATATGGATATCCATAAAGTTAGATTAGAGTGGATACAATTTGTAAATAGGTATGTAATTTTTATATAGATAGATAGAGATATTAGATAAACAATTGCTGAAAATAGGTCAAATGTAAATGATCCTGTAAATACCTTGTAATTTCAATATACATCAATTTTGTTATGCAATTAGGGCCTTGTTTTAATGGAATAACACATGGGACTAGCCATCCTGTAGGAAATCACAAATTTTTGGAAAATTTTTTTGGACAATACTCATTTTCCATGACAGTTTTTCTAAAAACCATTGTGGAATTTTAGATTCCACAACGGTTTTTAGAAAAACCATTGTGCAATCTTGATTCCACAATGATTTTGTGAAAAACGGTCATGGAATCTCGAGATTCCATGATGGTTTTTTTGAAAACTATCGTGGAAGAGGTACACTCACGACCTCCTTTTTGCTCCAATTTTGTTGTTGTATGACAGTAAAAAATTGTCGTGAAAACTTGATTTTGTATCACAACTAAAGTTTTCATGACGGTTTTTTAACCGTTGTGAAACTTTTCCACGACGGTTTAAAATCGTCATAAAATTTGTAGTCTATAGTAGTGTTACCTTCTTTCTACTTTCCTCCCTTGAAACTTTAGAGAAGGCTTCACAGATCGGTGGCAGTGGTTTTGTTGCAAGGATTCTCCCTTTGACTTTATGAAGGCTTTTGTTGAGCCCTACTAAAAAGGCAAAAATTCTTTCACAATCAATAATTTTCTAGTAGCGAGCGTTATCCTCAGTGCAATTCCATTTGAGTTCCTTAAGCATATCCAGTTGCTGCCAATAACAAGATAGTTGGTTGAAATATTGAGTATCATCCATCTCCCCCTATTTGAGATCACGAAGAGTGTTTTGTAATTCAAAGAGTTTGGTAGTTTTTTCACTATCGAAATAGGTCTGCTTTGTGGCTTCCTAGATTTCCTGCATTGTGTTATAAAATAGAAAAGTCTACCCTATTTCATTCTCCATCGAATTAATCAACCAAGACATTACAAGGTTGTTTTCTAATCTCCATACTTAGTATTTGGTGTCTTCTTTCCATATAATCTCTTTTTTGCTAGTGAGATAGTCGTCCTTTTCTTGTCCAGAGATATACATCATTATAGATTGAGACCATTGAAGATAGTTCCTCGTATTGAGTTTATGCCTAGTGATGTGAAAACCCAAGCAATCAATGCCTCCATTGATGCTAGAAATGGTAGAAAGAGGGTCTGTGTTGTTGGTTGCAGAACTGGTTCCTTTCTCACCAATGTTGGATTTTTTGCTATTGCTGCCTATCAAAGATATTTTCACTCTGATACCATGAATTAGAAAATGTGTAATTTCTAAAATGGATACTTTTTATTCCACGTTTAAAGATGAGTACATCCTAGGTTTATATCGACTTGAAACTAGAAACAAGAAAATCATCTAATAACCTAAATCTAGGGACTAACTGTATTTGAAAATTACACCTCAAACCAATAGCTAACTAATTTAAAACAAGATATTCTATCTCCTAAGAATTTGAATATTAGTTCGCTACAACTAACATCCAAAATTCTATAACCTTCTTAAAATTTGATAGGCCCAAGTTCTTACTAAAGATAACCTAATGGACTTCATCTTCTTCAACAAAATTCCAACGTGTGTAGCTTCAAGTGCACCCATCTCTACTTAGACCTATTGTAACACTAGCCATTTTCATGTAACAATTAATGATAGATATTTAATGACATTAAGAATTTTCTTTATGAATAATGTTACTAACCATTTTGTTTTGAGTATGATGACAGGTGATAGTCACGTGGAATTGACGTGCTCAAGGTGTTCATGTCATTTATAATGTAGGCATAATAAATACTTAAAGTTGTATTTTTGTGTAATGTTATATGTGCTACTTCGATAGGCCGAATTTTCCAATTTGGCAAGCCAAATTATTTTTCTAGAACGACAAGCCAATGGATTTTATCGATAGGCCAAACTAAGCAGTCAGTAGGCCGAAGACTGCTAACAAGTAATCAGTGGGAAATCTCCAAAATTGTGACATTTATGATTAAATTGATTTGTTGAGAAAATTCTGAATAATTGTTATATTTTTATCTCTTCCCTTATCCATGTTAGGGAAGGTTTGACTTTTTAAAAAAGATAAGTTGATTTTGTGATAAGGTTTTTTAATTTGAAAAGATAAGATTTGGTAGTCAGGGACAATCTTGGACTTTTTCCTTTTTTCTCCCCATCATACAAGCATACACCCTTATTTTTTAAAGAAAATCTATTTCAAATATAATGGGGATTATTTTTCCTTCCACACTATTCCTAAATTTTTTTTGATGTATACTATCCTCTTTCTCTCTAAATCGTTTTCTCTCCCCCTCTCTCTAAAATTTTCTTAGACACTCTCCTTCTCTCTCCATGTTTTTCTTTCTCTTCTCTCTTTTATTTTTCCAGCAAATATTTGAATGAAATATTAGGTTTTTATATAGACAAATTTGAAGAAAGATTGTGAAGAATCGCTTTGGAGGTAGGAACTCATTCTTGACTATTTCTAGAATTGTATTCTCCCATTAATTTGACCCCTATAACTTTGTCTATGGATGTTTGTTTGCTATGAAATTTTAGTCTAATGTTTACGTATTTGTTATATGATATTTCTCAAAATTCCAAGCCATTTGGAGTTTTCTATGTTGAGATATGAAATTTTTATTCTCTGTCACTCATAGTTTAACGGTTGCTAATCGGTATGTTGCACAAAACTGTAGTCTTTGTTCATAGGGAAAATGAATGTTGATTCTCACGAAATTTTGCAAAATATTCATATATATGTCAAGTGATGGACTAGAAAGTTTCATAGTGATATGATGAATCTTGCATGTGTTCTTGAACTTTCATTAAGGTTAGGTTTTATGGCTATTTATTTAGTGAAATCTAGATTTCCTGTTGTTGTGACCTTTTTGCATAGCTAAATGAATTTATTTGCCAATGAAACTTTTTTTGGTACTGTATTTATATGTTAATAGGTTGTCACAAAAATTTTAGAGTCAAAGTAATTTTATTTTAATTATTCTAGTATGATGATAGTGTGTTGCTCATTGCTTTAGGTATTTAGAGTTTATTTGGTCTCTAAATTCTAATGCATGTTTCGAATCGTTTTGAATTTATTTGAAGCTAGTTTTTGAATATGTAATATAAGGTGTCTAATACATGTAGGAATTTTATGAAATTATTTCATGATGTAGATAATGTATTATATGAATATTTGTTACGGTTGCACACTATTTTGTATTGCTCGCAGATATTGTGTTATGAATTGAATGACTTATTTTATTTATCTAATGGAATTTTTATAGCTAACGAAGAATAAGGGTAATTATATATTCGTTAATTATGTCCCTGCAAAGTCTCATATCCTAAAGGTGTATGACTTGTGAATAATTGAGTTATATGTCCTCAAGGGTCTGTCAGGTTATTGAATCATAGATTTTGCATAATTATTTGTAAGATGGTAATGGTACTTATGTCTATATATTTCTTAAGATGAAAGTTTGAATGATGTTTTATGGTGTTGAATGATTTGATGAAAATGAAAATTTATTTCTATTTGCACATGGATGTATGACATAAACACTCCAAGAGTTGAGCACATTGAGATCGCGGCGATGTCATCTAAATAAGGTTTCATAAGCAAGTCAAGTAAGTATATTCATAACTACAGCATGATAAAAGTTTACGAAAAAATTTGAGAACATGTTTTATGATAATTTTTAAGTTTGCTTTTGACATATTGTCTTATCATGAAAGCTCTTGCTGCAACAAGAAGGTTTAAAAGATGTTTTAATGACGAGGTATCCTGAAGCCTATATATATATATGTGTATGTATCACCTAAATAAGTGTTGCACCCTATGTTTATGTCTATGTTGATGATTTCCAAAGTTGGACTTGTCTTGTTTAGCTACCCCACTCCTCTTATGATGGTGTGCCTACGATGATGATAATGGTGTGATACATGGGCCTTCAAAGATAAAATGAATAAAGTTTTAACATGGACAATGTTAATGAAAGATATATTCTATATGAAACTGTGCCAAGTGCACTGTTATGTTTATGTTGATTATGAATATGATGTTGCATAAAGAAGTTCATAAAATGTTTTATGTTGTGAGATGGAAAAGTGTACTTATTAAGCTTTTGCTTATTTAATTTATGATCATGTTGCAGATAGAGGTGAAAAGATCATGGAATTAGTGGAGGGTAAGAACGGGCGTGTTGAAACGAACCCGCCAAGAATTGACGCGACCCTAACCAAAATTGACCTCCAAGTTCAAAATTCCTAATCGGTTTTGAATGGAAACTGCGACCTGATTACTAACAAGAAGCACAAACCTTGGTATATGAGGATTCCACAATCAGCTATGGACGGACTGATTGATGAGTCTATGAACGCCATGGAATTTTCTGATAACTTTGAATAGTTTGTTTAGGAATTGAAGAGAATTAAACCTCAAATTGTGTGAAAAACTGATGTCCATTGAATGAAATTCACAATATATAGTGGTTTCCCCTTTGCGAATTTTCAGCTCCTAATTGCTCATGGAATTTCAGGCAAATCAATTACCAGCAAAAAAAAATGCCAAATCTAAAGCAAATAACGTAAGTTCCCTAAATGGCTTAAAAGCCTTACAATAATATGAAATAAAAGAAACGCATGTTTTCTAAAAAAAAGGAAACTAGACAATAAATAGGTAAATAACTGATTCTTCTCGCCACTTGTTGCCTCAAAACAGGAAAGTAATTGAAATGGAAAGTAGCTTAATTATTTGTTGATTCTATGAACATGATTACTTGGTCCCTTCTAGAACTTGAATCACGCATTTGTTGGTCTGGACGTCACATGCAACTCTCTCAATGGGCCTCCACGTAATAGCTTGAGCCTTAGTTGCTTGTATCAGCCCAATAAGTGTTTATTTGAACTTCTTCGCATGAGCTCTCGTAACTGGACCAATGGGAACTTGAATTGGATTTGAATATGTCTTTTCCCACATGCTCTGCTTGTGCTACTAATGTCCTCATCATTCCCCTCCTCTTGAGAGGGATTTGTCCTCAAATCGTCACCTGCATCAAAAGGCCTTAGATTAGAAACATTAAAGGTGGCACTTACACCATACTCACCTGGCAAGTCTTGCTTGTACGCATTATCATTGATCCTTTCAAGATTTGAAAAGGACAATCCCCTCTAGGCAATAGTTTGGATTTCCTTTGTTTTGAAAACCGTTCCTTATGTAAGTGCGACCACACCCAATCGCTGGGTTCAAAAATGAGCTTGTGACGCCCTTTGTTGGCTTGTTTAGTATACTGCTTAGTCCTTCACTTGATGTTGAATCTTGCCTTCTCGTGTATCTGCTTAACAAGGTCAGCTTTTCTTTTTCCATCTAAATTCATGTGCTCAGACAAAGGTAATGGCATTAAATCCAAAGGAGTTAAAGGATTAAAACCATAAACAATTTCAAATAGTGAAACTTGAGTAGCAAAATGAACAGATGGATTATAAGCGAACTCAACATGTGGTAAACACTCCTCCCAAGTTTTGATGTTCTTTTTAATGACAGCCCGTAATAAAGTAGACAAGGTTCTATTCACAACTTCTGTTTGACCATCGGTTTGAGGGTGGCAAGCAGTCGAAAACAATGGCTTAGTCCGTAACTTAGCCCACAAAGTCTTCCAAAAGTAGCTTAAGAACTTGGCATCCCTATCAGAAACAATTGTCCTAGGCATACCATGAAGTCTCATAATTTCCCTAAAGAACAAATCAGCAACATTGGAAGCATCATTTGTCTTGTGGCATGGAATAAAATGTGCCATCTTGGAAATCCTATCCACGACCACAAATATCAAGTCTCTTCCCTGTTATAACCTAGGCAAACCTAACACAAAATCCATTGAAATATCAGTCCAGGGTTCACTAGGTATTGGTAAAGGAGTGTACAAACAGTGGGGTTGCACTCTTGATTTAGCCTGCCTACAAGTTACACATCTACCACAAAACCTCTCAACATCTCGTTTCATATGTGGCCAATAGAAGTGTTCCTGCAACACCGCCAAATTCTTCATCACTCCAAAATGTCCCATCAATCCTCCCCCATGGGATTCTTTCACTAGCAAATCTCTTAATGAACAATTAGGCACACATAATTTATTCCCTCGAAACAAGTATCCCTCATGCCTAAAGTACTTACCACTAGGAAATCTCTCACAAGCTTGATACTTAGTACTAAAGTCACAGTCATTAGCATATAACTCTTTACTGTGTTCAAAACATAGTAGTTTAGCATTAAGAGTTGAGATTAAGACATACCTACGAGAAAGCGCATTGGCAATGACATTTTTCTTACCTTGCTTGTAGCGAATGACATACAGTAACGTCTCTATGAATTCCACCCAACGAGCATGCCTCTTGTTTAGCTTGTGTTGGCCTTTCAAGTGTTTCAAGTACTCATGATTGGTGTGAATCACGAACTCCTTAGGCCATAGGTAGTGCTGCCACGTCTCTAATGCCCGAACTAATGCATACAACTTTTTATCATAAGTTGGGTAATTAAGAGTTGCCCCATTCAGCTTCTCACTGAAATATGCTATTGGTCTCCCTTCCTGCTTTAAAATGGCACCAATTCCAACACCTAAATCATCACATTCAATCTCAAAAGTTTTTGAAAAATTAGGTAACGATAACAATGGAGCATTAGTCAACTTCTCCTTGATTAACTGAAATTCCCTTTCTTGCTCTTTTCCCCATCTAAACCCAACATTCTTCTTGATCACTTTAGTCAGTGGTGTGGCTATAGTATTGAAATCTTTCACAAACCGCCGGTAGAAGCTAGCAAGTCCATGAAAACTCTGTAAGTTTCCCACACTAGTTGGACTCGGCCACTCCTGGATGGCTTGCAGCTTTTCTTCATAAACCTGTATTCCTTGAGCACTAACAACAAAACCAAGAAACACAAGCTTATCTGTGCAAAAGGTACACTTCTTGAGGTTAGCATACAACTTCTCCTTTGTAAGCACATCTAAAACAGATTTTAAATGCTCTACATGTTGGTCCACGTCTCTACCATAAATGAGTATATCACCAAAATACACAACAACAAACTTGCCAATAAATGCATGTAATACATGATTCATTAAACGCATAAATGTACTTGGAGCATTAGTTAAACCAAATGGCATTACTAACCACTCATACAATCCATGTTTTGTCTTAAAGGCAGTTTTCCATTCATCACCCTCTTTCATGCGTATTTGATGGTATCCACTTTCGAATCAATTTTTGAGAATACAAAAGCACCATGCAATTCATCCGACATATCATCTAAACGAGGAATAGGATGGTGATACTTTACTGTGATATTGTTAATGGCTCTGCAATCTACGCACATCCTCCATGTCCCATCCTTCTTAGGAACGAGTAAGACTGGAATGGTGCACGGGCTCATACTTTCTCTCACGTACCCCTTTTTCATCAACTCACTGACCTGCCTTTGAAGCTCCTTTGTCTCCTCGGGGTTGCTTCTATAAGCTGGTCGATTTGGAATGGAAGCGCCAGATACACAATTAATTTGATGTTCTATTCCCCGAATTGGTGGCAAACCATCAGGCACCTCATCCAAAAATACATCCTCGAATTCCTACAATAGAGAAACAACAGAACTAGGCAATGCAGGGTCAATTTTGTTAGTGTTTAAAAATGCCTCTTTGTACAAGAGTACAATCATTGGTTGATTTGAAAACAATGCCCTTTTAATCTCACTACCTCTTGCATAGAAGTTTGTTTTTCTCTCTACATTTCTCTCATTGGTTGATTGTGAATTTTTTTCAGCCCTCTTATTTTTCTCTCCCTTGCTCTCTTTGCTCTCCTTTTTCTTAGCCATCTCTTCTTTTTTTCTCTCATTGGCTGAACTCTCTCTGTGCACTCCCACTCCTGATTTTGCTCCACTCATCATTTTTCTTTCATCACTTTCTCTCTATAAGTTCACTTGGTCTTCATAGACCTATTTTAGTGTTAACGAAACAAGAGTAATCATTCTTTTATTGTGAACAAATGAATACTTGTTGGTGAAACCATCATGTTTAACTCGCCGATTAAATTGCCATGGTCTGCCTAATAACAAGTGCCTAGCTTGCATCGGAACCACATCGCACAAAACTTCATCTTTATGCCTTCCAATGCGAAAAGAAACTAACACTTGCTTATGCACCTTTACCTCACCACTATCATTTAACCATTGCAATTTATAAGGTCAAGGATGCTTACTTGTTGGTAGCCCTAACTTCTCTACCATGGTTGTGCTAGCAACATTAGTGCAACGCCCACCATCAATAGTCACACTACATACCTTGTTTTGGACATGGCACCTAGTATGGAAGATGTTTTCCTGTTGCACCTCTTCTTCTTCTTCTTTGGCTTGCACACTTAAAGCTCTCCTTGTAACCAACAATTCTCCTTGGGCAGCGTGCTCCTCATCGTTGGCATCCTCTAATGAAGGCATAGAATCGTTGTCCGAATTCTCGTCGGTTTCAACCTCTCTATTGTCCCGCATCACCATAGCTCGTTTGTTCAGACATTGGCTTGCTATGTGACCCCTGCCTTGGCATTTAAAACATTTAATATCACGATTCTGAGTAGTGGAAAATCGGATTTACCTTGATTCCCATGGCTGGCCACCTCTTGTTTTTGCCTGGTCTTTGGCTTGGTGTTGGGTTACTTCTCATCCTTCTTCCAGTGGTTAATTTTCCAAGCGGTTGTACTCAAGTTTTGGCTTGGATGTGTGTTATTGTCCTTCCTCATAAATTGTTTCTCAATTTTGATAGCCATGTGCACCATGTCCTCCAACTCCACATAATGTTGTAACTCAACAGCATTGTGAATTTCTTGGTTCAAGCTTGCCAAAAACCTTGCCATTGTAGCCTCCTAATCCTTCTCTATATTTGCCCAAATCATCATAACCTCCATCTCCTTATAGTACTCCTCCACACTGTGGTTGCCTTGCCTAAGATTTTGTAGTTTGTTGTACAACTCCCGGTAGTAGTAAGCTAGTACAAATCGCTTCCTCATCACGGTCTTTATCTCTTCTGAAGACTCAATAGGTCGCTCTCTATTTCTTCTCCTATTTATGACAAGTTGATCCCACCAGGTAATAGCATAATCAAAAAATTCAATTACAGCCAGTTTTACCTTCTTTGCCTCGAAATAGTTGTGGCAGTTAAAGATGAACTCCATTTTCTTCTCCCATTCTGGGTATGCTTCGGGATCAGATTTGCCTTGAAATGATGGTATCTTCATTTTTATGCCTCTCAAACTATCATTTTCTCAGTTCCTAACCGTCTATCCCGTCTAAATCTCCAGTGACTACCCGCTGTATCTTCTCCTTCATCAAACTCTTCCCCATCAATCCCGTAGTAGTCATCAAACTCTCCTCTAACTAGAATCCTTTCTCGCCTACGCACATGAAGAACATGTTGTGGCTATTCCACATGTGTGTTTTCTATCTGGTTTATCCTCTCATGAAGCTATTCTAACTCTCCTCTCAACAATCGCCTCATCTCCCCTATCATCGCTTCCATGAGGAGTTTTGGATCTGTTGCACCAGTGGTACCCTCAATAGTGTTCTTGCTATTGTTTGACATTGTTTTTTAGCAAAACAAAGTAAGAAACAAAGCAAAGGACCTTACCACACTCCTTTATGTGTTTCACACATGAAATGGTTCACTCAATTTCACTCGTGTTTGCTCTCAATACTTTCGGCTTCTGTCCACTCTAATACTCTCGCCTCTCTTGCCTTTTTTCACTCGTTAATTCTCACTCAGTTCCTATAAAACTAGTCAAATCAATATCAAAATTTTCTGGACAATTCACCAATAGATTACCAAGGAGGCTCAGATTAGATACAAGAACATAACAGGCAATGATAATTTGGGCTTTCGAAAATCACACCCAAAAGAAACGAAATTTGAGCAAAAATTTTTGGCCTTTGTAGGGAATTCAATTTTGGGTTCCTTAAACCATGAATAACAAGAATCAAACAAAAAATTTAAGAAAGGTGCCCATAATTTTTTTTTCAGGTCCTCTTGTTTTCTTCTTTTCCTTTTTTTTTTCTTTTCTTTTTTTGATCCTTTTTTTTAACCCGACTGTGATAATGGAAATCAAGACTCATGAATAATTGAAACAAACAAAAACTAAGGGAACGGGTAAGCAAAACCTGATTAGAACCCTCGCTCTGATACCAAATGATACAACCCTGCCAAGAACTAACGCGACCCTAACCAAAATTGATTTCCAAGTTTGAAATTCCTAATCGGTTTTGAATGAAACCGCGAGCCGATGCCTAACAAGAAGCACGAACCTTGGTATGTGAGGATGCCACAATCGGCTATGGACAGACTGATTGATGAGTTTATGAATGCCACAAAATTTACCGATAAGTTTAAATAGTTCGTTTAAGAACCGAAGAGAATTGAACCTCAAATTGTGTGTAAAAAGCCGATGTCCATTGAATGAAATTTGTTACAATATATAGTGGTTTCCCCTTTGTGAATTTTCAGCTCCTAATTGCCTATAGAATTTAGGGCAAATCAATTACCAGCCAAAAAAAGGCCCAATCTAAAGCAAATAAGGTAAGTTCCCTAAATAGCTTAAAAGCCTTACAATAATATGAAATAAAAGAAACACATGTTTTTTAAAAGAAAAGAAAACTAGATAATAAATAAGTAAATAGCTAATTCTTTAGCCACTTGCACCTCAAAACGAGAAAGTAACTAAAATGAAAAGTAGCTTAATTATTTGTTGATTCTGCGAACATGATTACTTGGTCCCTTCTAGAACTTGAATCATGCATTTGTTGGTCTGGTTGTCACATGCAATTCCCTCAATGGGCCTCCACGCAATAGCTTGAGCCCAAGTTGCTTGAATCAGCCCAATAATTGTTTCTTTGAACTTCTTCGCACAAGCTCTCGTAACCAGACCAATGGGAACTTGAATTGGATCTAACTATGTCTCATCCCACGTGCTCTTGCTTGTGCTACCGATGTCCTCATCACTAAATAATATTATAATTTTCTTACTTGAAAATTTTTGTGCATTTTTTTTATTTTCTGTTGCAACATTTTTTAAATCCTATAATTCTCTATACCAATGTTGTATGATTACAACCTCAGTTTTTAAAACGTAATTACATAACTTCATTTACTTATTCCATACATAAATAATTTCGTAAAATAAAAACGTGCATAATTTCGTAAACTACAAATGGGGAAACATTACATTTGCATGAGCAGTATTCATACCCATCTCCACCATTCGTCAGCTACTCACCATTGCTTATCAGTTTCAATGATAGGCTTTTTTTACCTACAACATAAACATACTTAAACGAACTTTTGCTCAACAAGTAGGAAATTAAATTCGCAAAACATAATTAAAAACCGTTTAATAAAAACATGCATGAATATTTAATGCTTGCTTATTAAATTGTCTTATGCTTAATTATTTAAACTATAACTTATCTTATTAATTGGGCCCAGGTGATCGTACCGATTACTTAGGATCTTTAGGAAGTTGGGATTCACGAGGTCCCCGACGATGCCAATATCATAAACAATACTAAACCATATTGAAGCCTCCCTATACGTCGAGAGGTTAATATGACACTCTTAACTTGTCTTATTGTTTCACTTATTTTTTTATATGTATGTAGTATGACATGTTACTACATAGCATCACAATTATATAAGTCATAAACCATAAATTATAAACATGCTTAACTTAAAGGTGACTAAATAATATAATTTAAGTATTGCAATCACATATTGATCATGATATGATCACAACATAGCAAGACATGACATGACATAATATAAACATAATAAATCATAAGTATAGCACAACATAACATCATAACATAACATAACAAAACAGAGTGCGACATATCACCGATAATGTACTTCATAAATTTTTATGAAATAGATGAAACAGTTTATTTAAAAATTGTTCATACTGTAGGCGAAATTCCTACTTATCTGGACTTCTAGCTGAGCAGGTCCAATTGTATCTCATTGATCCTACAGTCTAGAAAGCATCCACACAGTGATCCTCGAGCGACCATGGGTGACAAAGATTGCTTCTTGGAGATCTCACATTGTAGGAAATGTCATTATAGACTCCATTATTGTAGCTTAAGTCGTCTTGATGCACATGCAGTGGATATCAAATGATTTTGAATGGAGTGGAATTAGCTCAAATGGAGGGCACCATCATGTTTTGGAGCATCGAACCAAGTTCGAAGGTGGTCTCGAATCATTGATCAAAAGTCGAGAAGTACGAAACTTGAGGTGCTAGAGCTCGGCCACCCACGACGGTGTGAGGTGGCGCACGTGATGGCTCTAGTGACTAGAAAAAGGTACAACTCTAGCTCTTAGCAACTTTGGACCTTTTGAGTTCAATGGTGCAACCAAGTGCCCCAAAAATAGCCTCTAGCACAATGGATTTAACTTGGGTTTCACAGTCAAAATGGATGGCGTGGATGGTGGTCCTCCGTCGAGCATGGCCCAAAATTGGGTTGTGCCTTCTCAAGGTTCTCTAAATGTGTTGGCGGTAGCAGTGTATATTATCATAGCTTAAGATGGTGGCCCGAAGCTCTTTACGGTGGCACAGATGTTGGAGGTTGTTCTTCCTCTTCCGGTAATAGTTGGGAGCAATAAGAAGGTGCTTTTCATTCTTCTTGACCTTTGAAGGTGTTCGTGCCTTCAATTTGGCATGACACCACCTAAAACAAAAATCTCGAGTTCACCCACAACGGTGGCGATGGGCATCTTCGATCTTCGATGAGTGGCAACTCTATGGCACAATTGGGGGAGGCATCTTGCGTGCCATCTCCCTCTGAATCTTTTGGGCCAGGCAGTATGCTTCAACTTTGCCTAGAATCATGGGGTCAACGGTAGCATGGTGGCAAAGGTATACTGGTGGAGCTCTCCGGCTACTATTGAGGTGCAACCAAGCTTGGATCATATTCTACTCATGATGTTGGTTGTGTAGGACAAAGAATCACGTCTATCAGATACCAAACGTCGAAGATATCATGCTAAAAAGTTTTGGATATTTCCGTCACTTTGACCAGTGAGTGTGGCTTCCTCCGGTAGAGTTATGGCTAGCACAGCACACCATTAGACTCAACTCAACAAGAGCTTTCTATTGGCGCAAGAGGTGTCAAATTGGATTGAGTTGAAGCAGAGAAAAGGTAGAGAGATAAAATAGAAAGAGTGTGGCTGATTTTCTAATTGGCTAAATTTTCTTGTGTCCATGTATTTATAGACAATCTGGTGGTGTACCTAGTCTAAACTATGTCATGGGTGGTTTGATCAAGTTTTTGATCCGTAAACTTGAAATTCGTGTAGACTTATACTATACTTTTAAAACTATAATATTCTTTGTCTTTCTAAAAATAATTAAAAATTCAATTTTCTAACTGTATTAATGTCCTAAAATATTCATACTATCACAAAAATCATTTTCATGACATACTTTATAGATTTCATGATTTTAATCTGAAATAATAAACTAGCACATTTGTCTTCAAAATCGGTGGTTAACTATATTCACCACGTTTATTTTTTAAATAATATTATGTATTTAGAGCTTTGATCAAAATAATTTTTTTGTAACTTTTAAAACTTTAAAATGTTAATTTAAACATATATTTTTCATTAAAATTTTCAAACTAAAAACTTCTAATTTTATCATAAAAATGGTAGTCAATTTATAAAACTTTTGTAAATTAAATTGACTATCTAAAAGCTAATTTAATTTAAATTCTGAATTTAGAATGATTTCGTGCTTTATAGGTACAACGCAAACTATTTTTCATAAAAAATTATTTATAGGTCCACATTCAATCTTTAAGTTGTTCTAAACTTTCCTGAATCATCTTATGGATTTGAAGGTAATCCATTTGTGACATCGTATTGCCTTAAAGGCTCGTCAATATTTATGGGATTCATTAACGTTCTCTCTTTTTTTTATTGTTATTAATTTTCACGCAATTATTTATACTTCTAAATAACTAACTGTGCATATATAGGATATTGCAAATTCTTGAATTTAAACAATCCTTATGACTTAAAAAATTCTATCTTACTCTATGGTTTCATTAAATTTTGAGATCAATCTTGTTTTTATAAATTTTGTGCTTACTATTTCTAAATTATGGTGTTGAGCTATTTGACCACATGTTGACCTAAATTGGCATCGTGTAGGAATTCTGTATAATCATATAGAGTCAAAAATTCATTTTTATCAAATAATCTTAATTGCAATATTCAAATTGAGATTCTTATAAATGTCACTACTTTGGCTCGTACATAAAATTATTGAATCATAAACTTTTAGTTTAGCACATTAAATAACTATTTTTAATTATTTAAGTTTACTATCATATTATCACATTAGCTATATGTTTTATTGAAAAATGAGTATGCAACGAAATTTTAAAAATTTTAAATTAGAGCAATTTCTAAAACACAAGTTTGACATGCTATATACATAAATTAATTTGATCTTACTAACCTTTGTATGTCGAAGAGCTTCTGCAATCTGTGAAGAGAAGAACATTCCAAAAGAGCCTCAACCAACTGGTCTTCTTTGCTATTCTCTATCCACAATCGGAGTGTGCATGGGCACACGTCATATAGTTCTTCCACCAGTGAATCTCCTTTCAACCAATTGAGAAGACCTAAAGCCAAGGTTTGTGATTGTGAACAGTAGCTCTGAGGGAGTTTTAGAGTATCCAACACTAGAGTACTCACTTTAAACCTCTCAATTGATCTGAAAAACTCAGAAAACTCACTCTCTATTTATAGAGATCAGACCTAGGGTTGGTCATCATCAGATAAGGCGTCAAAAATTCAAATCTAGATCAACTTCTGATAAAATCGCATAAAAAATGCATCAAATTATCATTAGATCGATAGGCTGAACTAACAAATCAGTCTACGAAACTTACCCATTGGCAGGTCAAACTAATGGATTGGCTTGTCAAACTTGCAATAATATGATCTTAGAGAATCTTTTATTTTTCACACGAAATTCTTTGGATATAGCTTTAGTTTTAATTCAAATAACCCAATAAAGAAGTTATCTGATTAAAATAGTCATATTTGAATAATCTCAAGGAAAATAGATATTCCCAATAATTCAACAAATTTATCCTGAATTAATTTACAAAATTAATTTAACTGATAAACAGACATGAATTATATGACTTTATCGAATTTCAGCCAATCCAATAATTTAACATAAGTCACTAATAATTACCTAATATCTTTTTCGCTTCAGCCTAAAACTCCCTAAACTTGTCAAAAGTTTCGCTTTTATGATGCATTAGATAGACATACCCATATATTGAGTAATCATCAATAAAAGTGACAAAGTACTCATGCCTTCCTCGTGCCTGGATGTTCATGGGACTACAAACATCACTATGCAAAAGTTCTAGAATGCTTCGGCCCATTGCCTTCATACTCGAATGGTCTTTTGGTCATTTTGCCCTCCAAACAAGATTTACATTGTGGTATAGATTCCAGCTTTGAGTGACTTAAAGATCCATCTCTTACCAAACTTTGAATCTTATTTAGGCTAATATAACCTAATTGCAAATGGCAGATACAAGTCTTATTAGAGTGAGAAGTTTTAGGTCTTTTAGAATTATTATCATTAACTTAGTGTTAAGCAGTAAGTTTATCTTAAGTTTGATAAAATATAGATTATTTTGCATCCATCAATCACAGATAAAAGATTTGTTTTTATAAATCACCACTTCATTACTAAAAGAAACTGAATAAGAATCTCTAAATAAACGAGCTACAAATATTAAATTCCTTTTAAGTCTAGGAACATAAAAACAATCTTGCAAAACTAAAATCCTATAATTATCAAAATAAAGATGGACGTCTCCCACTACTTCAGCCAACACCAAGGATCCATCGTGCATTCGAACCATGAAGTCTTCATGCAGCAGGCTTCTCATTTCTTTGAACCCTTGCAAAGAAACATAAACATGATTAGTTGCTCCAGAATCTATGACCCAAGTGTCACTTGATTTCTCAACCAAATAAGTTTCAATAATCAGAAGACCACACCTACCTCCTCGAGAAAGAAAGTCCTTACAATTCTTCTTTATGTGCTCGACCTTCCCATAGCAAAAGCACTTGAACTTCTTTGCGTTCTTCTTTTTTTTTTCCTTCTTATTCCTACCATTTGCAGGAATAAAAGACTTCCCGTTCTTAGCCATCTGCTTCCTTCCATTCCCAGGGTTAGGATTAGAACAGATGCAGCCCTCAAGTTAGCCTCACCACTCACAGGAGTTTCCTTAATCAGATTTTTGAACTCTTGTAACTGCTTCATCAACTTCGTTAAGGTTACATCTTGTTTTATTGCTCAAATTATATGAAGCTCTAAATGGGATGAACTTTTTTGATAGAGTCTCAAAAACCATATTTATCTATGAACTTAGCATCGATATCAACTCCATGGGCTTGAGCCTCAACGAGGTAACCTATAACTACATCATATGCTCCTTCACTGGAGTCTTTGTTCTTTATTTGTAGTTCAAAAGTTTCCAAAGTGCCCCTTGCCATTTTGTTATGGCTTGGCCTATAAACATGTCTTCAAGATTATCCATGATCTACTTCGTAGTCTCATAATCTTCATGTTAAGCCAGAAGCATGTTATTCATGCTAGCCATAACATGATAGCGAGCTTGATTGTTAGCATCTTTCTAGCAATCATACTCTTGGAATTATCTTATTACTGGATTCCCTGGTATGTTCGGGTGGACACGGTGTCATCAGTAGGAATTTTAGTTTCTCAAAGGATAGGACCTATTTAGGTTCCTCTTCCAATCATTATAAATCTCACTAGTTAATTGATTTTTATCAAGTATCAAAGATAAAGCACTTTTAGACATTTTAATCTACAATAAAGATCCTATACCAAATATAAGCAAATATTTCATAACAGTTTAGTAAGATAATACAATCAAGTAAACAAACAATTGTGTTTATGTGTCAAAACCTTGAAATATCACAACCTTACAATGATAATTCCTAACTCAAAATTCAATAAGCTGCCTAGGGGAGACTTGCCAAATTCAATTAAAAACATGAATCCCCTCCTGATTAATATATGCTATCCAAGACCCATCTGATCTAGCATATATTAATAATCGTTTTCTTTGGCCATTAATTTTATTAACAGAGCTCCTATTGGAGGTTAATAATAAAATTAAAATGAGTGTATAACCATCATTTCAACTATTTTATCCATGATCTATAATCACCACCTAGGGGTGTGTAATGATAGATCATGCTAACATATCTTATTCTTTTGGAGATCCAACCCGATATATTATGAAATCCCTTCCTAACCAGCATATGCTATCTATGGACCAACGATGGAGGCTGTAGGTCCTCTCTTTCAAAACCTTCTCTTACTCAATCTTTTGAAATCAAGGATTTATTTTATAAACATGTATAAATAATTTTTAATGAGCAGCACTCCTTATTCTATATGACAAGTTATCAACATACATGACCAATTATATTATAATGTTTGTTGACATGCAAAGCAATCATACAAAGCCACATGCAAAATAAAAATAAACAGCCTTAATATTATGGTTCTACTCTAGAGAAAAGAAATTAAAGATTACAAGAAATCAATTGAAACATATTATCAATTCTTTATCCTTCAATCTTCAAATTGTATCCGTCTTTATGTGGCATCCATCTTCAAGTTTTCAATCTCAAATAGATCAAATACTTCATTCTTTCTAGTCATCACAAATTTCATGTTTCTCAAATTGTCTCAAAAATAAAATCAAAACTGCACCAAAAAACTCATCTTTTTTTGAAAACAATAGCTCACTATTGGCACGTTAATCTGTGTGTTTGGCCTACCGGTCATAAGCCATCAATCTGCTAGACTTGGTAGTTTGGCCTACCGCCAAAGTTGGCTAAAATCCGCCCCATGAATGGCCTACTGAACTGGAGGTTCGACCTGCCGGTCTACGACCATCGGCCTACCGAACCTGAGGGTTCAGCCTACAATCGAGTAGAAATCATGTTTTTTCATAAAACAGTTTTTGCATAGTTTAGTAAGATATACAAATAAAGAATAACTCAAACAAGTAAAAATCATATACCAAATATAAGCAAATAATCCATAATAGTTTAGTAAGATAACTCAAACAAGTAAACATATAATTGTGTTTATGTGTCAAAACCTTGAAGAAATTATAACCTTACAACGGTAATCCCTAACTTAGAATCCAACAAGCCACCTTAGGGAGACTTCTTGAATTCAATTAGGAACATGGATCCCCTCTGATTAATATATACCATCCATGACCAATCTGATCCAGCATACATTAATGATCATTGTTTTTTGCCATTAATTTTATTTACAGAGCTCTCAGGGATGGTTAATAATAAAATTAACTTGAGTGTATAACCATCGTTTCCACTATTTTATCCATGATTTATAATCACCATCTAGGGTTGTGCAATGATAAATTATGCTAAAATAAATTATCCTTTTGGAGATCCAACCCGGTACATAATGAAATCCCTTCCTAGGGGTTGGGACCATCATGTGCTACCTATGGACCAATAATGGAGGCCATAGGTCCTCTCTTCTAAAACCTTCTCCAATCAACCTTTTGAAAAACCAGGGTTTTATTTTAAAAACATGCATGAACAATTTTCAATGAGCGGCACTTCGTATTCTATATGACATGTTATCAACATACATGGTAAATTATATTATAATGTAGACAAGCCAAGCAACATACAAAGCCATAGGCAAAATAATAATAAACAACCGTAATATTATGGTTCCACTCTAAAGAAAATAAATTAAAGATTACAAGAGATTAATCGAAACATATTATCGATTCTTCATCCTTGTATCTTCTAATTGTATCCGTCTTCATGCAGTATCCATTTTCAAGTGTTCAATCTCACATAGATCAAATACTTCACTTTTTTAGTCATCAAAAAATTTCATATCTCTCAAAATTGTGTCAAAAATAAAATCAAAACTACACCGAATAATGCATCTTTTTTGGAAAACCATAGCTTTATGCTGGCTTGCCGATTTGTGTGATCGGCATGCCGGTCATAACCCATCAGCCTATTGAACTTGAAAGTCCGGCCTGGCGTTAGAGCTTATAAAATTTTACTCTACGGACGGCTTGTCGAACAACAACCATCAACCCGCCAAACCTGATGGTTTGGCCTATCGACCGAACTAAATTCACATTTTCTAGAAAAATAGTTTCTACGTAGTTTTTCAATCTTCTTTTCAACAATTCAAAAATATAAAAATTTAGAGACTTGGGAAAAATAATAGAACCGCTATCATCCATCTTCTAGATCCATCTTCACTCTGAATGATTATGTAATTAAAAAATTTTAACAAATTTATAATTAAATAATAATTCCTAGATATTGATGATAGACTGCCATCTAATTACATGAAAAACCTAAATACATATTCTAACCTTTAAAGAACCATAACTAGCATAAATTAATTAATTAGCAAATAATTAAATAATAATTTAATAAACCATAATTAATTAATAAACATTCACTATATAATCTCATGGCAACATATAAATATATAGAAACCTTAGAGTACCAACTCTCTAAAAAATTAAATTCAAGCATAGGAGAGCTTAAGATCTTACAATTTGATGCAAGCATTGGAGCTGTTCAAGTTGGGAGCCATGTTCTTGATCCCTTAACCCATTCAAGTGGTCCAATCATAAGATCTAAGGCCAAGCGATTCAAGAAAGCATTGAACGGGCTCATTCAAGAAGTTTGTGATATGTCACATAAATGGAGCCCCGGTATGGGCCCAAATCAATCACAAGAGAGCCTAGTCACTATGATTAAGGTTCTAAAAGATTCACATTGATGATGGTGCATGATTCCAGTAAATTGTGGGGCAAACTTATAATTTCAGGAAACCTTCCTATTTTGGATCGACACGTGGGTGCCATGTCACAAGTTTAAGTCTCGTCATCAAATTATCTTTCTAATGTAATTTTCGTGATTTCTTAGTTGCCAAACTTGGTTTTGTTAGGCAAGAAAATAAACCTAGATATTTTCCCTTTTTCTAGATTAGGTTATGCGCATTTTAAGGGATAAAATTAGCTACTTCTCTTTTATGTTATTTCTATTAGATCATAGCCAGCAAAGTCAGATTTTAGGGCTTAATTTTGCATGGGAAAGCACCAATTAAGGGATTTTCTAAGTCAACATTTGATTAGGGATTCTTTTGGGCTGAAAATCGTTCCTATATAATTGTAAACACTTTGTTATTCTAATTTGAATCAATCAGATCATTATTACAACTTTTGGTGAGACTTTCTTGTGTTCTTCTTATTTTCTTGAGAAGACTCTTTGAACTTATCAAGATTAATCTTGTGGCATTCAACAAACTAACTTATCATCTAGAGTTTAAGTGTTCTTGCAAATTCTAGGTGTGGCGTCTTCCTATCTGTGGTTCTTGGTTCGCGTCTCTCTAGATTTTGGATCGAGGCTCAACAAACGTGTGTCTTAAGGATTAGGAGTTTGATTTCAGATTTGGTGTCGGGTCTTGTCGCGTTAGTCGGTGGGGTTCATATCACAATTTATCCATATAGCATAATCACAAACTCATAAATTTACGTAAAAACTATGGGTCTGATACCAATGTTAGAAAACAAGTACGTCGTAAAATTTTAAATCAAAGTAATTTCTAAAACACAAGTTTGATATGCTATATATGTAAATTAATCAGATCTTACTACCATTGTATGCCGAAGAGCTCTTGCAATCTGTGAAGAGAAGAATGTTCTAGAAGAGTCTCAACAAACTGGTCTTCATTACTAATCTCTATCCATGATCGGAGTGTGCGTGTGCACATATCATATAGCTCTTCCACTAGTGACTCTCCTTCTAACCAATTGAGAAGACTTAGAGCCAAGGTTCATGATTGTGAATAGAAGCTCTTAGGGAGCTTCAGAGTATCTAATACTAAAGTAATCACTCTAAACCTCTCAGTTGATTAGAATAACTCAGAAAACTTACTCCCTATTTATAGAGGTCAGACCCAGGGTTGGTCATTATCAGATAAGGCCTCAAAAATTCAAATCTAGATCAACTTATGATAAAATCATAAAAAATATGTATCAAATTATCGTTAGAACAATAGACCAAACTAACAGATTGGCCTACAGAACTTACCCCATCAGCAGGCCAAACTAATGGATCGGCCTACCAAGCTTGAGATAATATGATCCCAGAGAATCTTTTATTTTCCACCCAAGATTCTTTGGATAGAGCTTCGATTTTAATTCAAATAACCCAATAAAGAAGTTATCTGATTAAAATAGTCATATATGGATAATCTCATGGAAAATAAATATTTCTCATAATTTAACAAGTTTATGTTGAATTAACTTACAAAATTAATTCAACCGATAAATAGACATGAATTATTTAATCCTATCAAATTTAAGCTAATCCAATGATTTAACATAATTCACCAATTTATTGAAAAAGCACATCGTATCATTACAGGATTTATTATGAGCTAGCAAAGGGGGCTTGATAGACCTATATAGTTCAAGCTCTAATAATTATAAAATATAATATCCTAGATACATATTTTATAATTATCAACTCTAACGCTACTCCACTAAAAATTTAGAGCTACACTCTCAAACTATATAAAATTACGAAGCTTCAAATTAGCCAAGTATTTATGACATATCATGATGTGTCATATCCCCATAGGATATCCATAATCGGCTTAAGGATAAATTCCACTTACCTTCTCGATTATTTTTATCTTATGTTCTGTTATCTCACCATTAGAAAACTTACCATCTAAAGATAGTATACCATTCGATTACACCTATACATCCAAATGGTTGAGCGCTTTAGTTTTCTAATTATAGGATAATGCATATAAGAGAATATCAGTAGCTCCACCAATGGAGCTATTGTTAGACATGTATGCCCTAAGGAGTAAAATGTTGTAATATGTTTTTGGAGACATTTTATAAGTAAAGAATTTATTTATTATTCATATACCAAATGTTGTCCTCTTTACGATCATATTTGTTAAATGTAAGATAAACAAACAAAAGTTTAAGACTATCGGTTTAAACCTTTAGGAATCAAGCATATGATGGCCAGATTACGCAGAAGACATAATTCTAAAGATGATGGTCTAAATCATAAGATCCACAATCGAGGGAATAAAGTTGGACGCTTTATTTATGGTAAGATTGTTATGTTATCTATATCCTTAACGGGAGATCGCTTGTCTTGGCCATCAGAGTTAGACTCTACAAATAGAAACATTGGTGCATTGTCATAGGTGACGATGTAGCAGATCGAGATATAAAGTAGAACTGATTTAGATTAATAATTCCATATGTGCAAATCAATTCACTTTGGACAATCATATGTGTTGTATATTAATCTTGAAATGACTAATGGACTCGTTATCTTAACTTAAATCTTTTGATGTACCAAAGGGTGACATCCTAACTTTATGATGGTGTGCATATCGATAAGTTAGAGACATGACAACTGATAGCGTAGGCCTCTTATATATAGATATAGAATCGATAGCTCCATTGGTGGAGTTAATGATATTCTCTTATATGCATTATCCTGTAATTGGAAAACTAGAGTGCTCAACCATTTAGACACATAGGTGTACCAAATGGTATACTGTCCTTGGATGATAAGTTTTCTAATGGTGAGATAATAAAACGTAAGATAAAAATAATCCAAAACGTAAGATGGAGTTTATCTTTAAGTTAATTATAAATATCCTATGGGAATACGACGTATTATGATATGTCATGAACATTTAGCTAATTTGGGCATCGTAATTTTATATAGTTCAAGAGTGCAGCTCTAAGCATTTAGTGGAGTAACATTGAGCTGATAATTATAAAATGTATATCTAGGATATTATATTTTATAATTATTGAAGCTTAAACTATATAGGTCCGTTAGGTATCCTTTGCCAACTCATAATAAATCCTGTAACGATACGGCGTGCTTTTTAATAAATTGATGACTTATGTTAAATTATTAGATTGGTTGAAATTTGATAGGATTAGATAATTCATATATTTTTATCAGTTGAATTAAATTTGTAAATTAATTCAAGATAAACTTGTTGGATTATCGGGAATGTTTGTTTTCTTTGAGATTATCTAGATATGACTGTTTTAATTAGATAGCTTCTTTATTAGGTTATTTGAATTAACTGGGGCTCTATCCAAAGAATCTCATGTGGGAAATAAAAGATTCTCAAAGATCAGATTATCGCAAGTTCAACAAGCCGATCAATTAGTTCAGCCTATCGATGGAGTAAGTTCAGTAGGCTGATTCCCAAGTTTGGCTTGCCGATCACATGTTTTTTACATGATTTTATCAAAAGTTGATTCAGATTCAAATTTTTAAGGCCTTATCTGACAATGACCAAGCTAAGAGACGACCTCTATAAATAGGGAGTAATTTTTTTCTGTATTCAGATTAGTTAAGACGTTAAGAGTGAGTACTCTAATGTTAGACTTTAAAACTCCCTAAGAGCTTTTGTTCATGATCCTGAACATTTGCTCTAGGTCTTCTTAATTGTTTGGAAGGAGAGTCACTAGTAGAAGAGTTGTACAATTAGTACCTATGCACATTCCAATTGCGGATAGAGAATAGCAAAGAAAATTAGCTAGTTGAGGCTCTTTTGGAAAGACTTTCTCTTCATTGATTGCAGAAGCTCTTTGACATGAAAAAGGTTAGTAAGATCTATGATTAATTTATGTTTATAGCATGTTAAACTTGTGTTTTAAAAAATACTCTGATGTAAAATATTTTAAAAATTCTATTGCAAACTCGTTTTTCAACAATTGGAATTAGAGCCAAGGTTTTTACATAAATTTATGAGTTTGTGATCATGCTATATCTATAAATTATGTGATCTTGATATTTCTTATGCTTGAATTTAATTTTTTAAAAGAGTTGGCACTTTAGGTTTTCTACATATATTTATATATGTTGTCATGAATTATACAGTGAATGTTTATTAATTAATTATAGTTGATTAAATAACTATTTAATTATTAATTAATTAATTAATTCATGTTGGTTATGGTTCCTTAAAGGTTAGAATATGTATCTAAGTTTTTCATGTAATTAGATGGTAGTCTATCATCAACCACTAGGAATTATTATTTATTTTTGCAAGAATTTTGTAATTAAATAATCATTCATAGTGTAGACAGATCTAGAAGATGGAGAGATAGCAATTCCAAAGGTATTTTCAAAGTCTCTAAATTTTTATGTTTTTGAATTATTGAAAATAAGATTGAAAAACTGTGCAAAAACTGTTTTATGAAAAAACATGATTTCTGCTTGATCACAAGCTGAACCCTTAGGTTCGGCAGGCCGATGGTCACAAACCGACAGGCTGAACCTCCAGTTTAGTAGGCTATCCATGGGGCATATTTCAGCTAGCTCTAGGGGCAGGCCAAACTACCAAATTTGGCAGACCGATGGCTTATGACTGGTAGGTCGAACACACAGATCGGCATGTCGATAGAGAGCTATTGTTTTTAGAAAAAGGTGAGTTTTTTGATATAGTTCTGATTTTATTTTTGAGACAATTTTGAGAAACATGAAATTTTGTGATGACTGGAAAGAATGAAGTATTTGATCTATTAGAGATTCAAAACTTAAAGATAGATAACACACAAAGAAGATTTCTTATAATATGGATGACACACAAAGATGGAAAACTTGAAGATTCAAGGATGAAGAATCGATAATATGTTTCAATTGATCCCTTATAGTCTTTAATTTTTTTTCTCTAGAGTGGAACCATAATATTACGGTTGTTTATTATTATTTTGCATGTGGCTTTGTACGATTGCTTTGCTTGTCTACATTATAATATAATGTGTCATTTATGTTGACAACATGTCATATAAAATAGGGAGTGCTGGTCATTAAAAATTGTTCATACATGTTTATAAAATAAACTCTTGATTTCAAAAGATTGAGTAAGAGAAGGTTTTAGAAGAGAGGACCTATGGCCTCCATCATTAGTCCATAGATAGCACATACTGGTTAGGAAGGGATTTCATCATATATTGGGTTGGATCTTCGAAAAAATAAGATATTTTAGCATGATATATCGTTGCACACCCCTAGGTGGTGATTATCAATCATGGATAAAATAGCTGAAACGATGATTATATACTCATTTTCATTTTATTCTTAACATCTCCTAGGAGCTCTGTTAATAAAATTAATGGCCAAAGAAAACGATTATTAATATATGCTAGATTAGATGGGTCTTGGATAGCATATATTAATCAAGAAGGGATTCATGTTCCCAATTGAATTTGGCAAGTCTTGCCTAGGCGGCTTGCTAAATTTTGAGTTAGGAATTATCGTTGTAAGGTTGTGATATTTTCAAGGTTTTTGACACATAAACACAATTTATGCTTACTTGGTTATGCTATCTTACTAAATTGTTATGGTATATTTGCACTTATTTGGTATATGTTCTTTATTGTAGATTAAATTATCTAAAAATTATTTATCTTCGATACTCAATAAAAAATAATTAACCAACAAGAATTACAATAATTGAAAAAGGAACTAGAATATCGTCCTAGTCTTTGAGAAACTAAAATTTGTGAAGATGATACCGTGTCTTCCCGAACCTTTTGGGAATCCACCAACGAGCAAATCTAAGCATATAATCACTGGAAAGATGCTAATGATTAGGCCCGGTGTTATGTTATGGCAAGTATGAATAACGTATTGTAGGCTTAACATGACGATTATGGGACTACGAAGCAAATCTTGGATAATCTTGAAGACATTTTTGGAGGCCAAGCCATAACAAAATGGCAAGGGGTGCTTTTGAAACTTTTAAACTGCAAACAAAGACCAGGGATGTCTGTGAAGGTGCATACGATGTTGGTAATAGGCTACCTTGCTGAAGCTCAAGCCCATGGAGCTGATATAGATGCTGAGTCGCAAATGACTCTAGTTTTTCAAACTCTATCAAAGGAGTTCATCCTATTTAGAGCTTCATATAACACAAGCAATAGACAGGATGTGACTTTAATGGAGTTGATGAAGCAATTACAAGAGTTCAAAAATCTGATCAGGGAAACCCCTGCAGGTAGCAAGGTTAACTTGGCGACTGCGTCCGATTCCAATCCTAACCCTGGGAATGGAAGGAACCAGAAGGCTAAAAATGGGAAGTCTTCTATTCCTACAAATAGTAAGAACAAAAAGAAGAAAAAGAAGAACCCAAAAAAAGCTAAAGTGCTTTTGCTGTGGGAAAGTCGGGCACATAAAGAAGAATTGCAAGGCTTTCCTTTTCAGAGGAGGTAATTGTGATCTTCTGGCTATTGAAACTTGTTTGGTTGAGGAATTAAGTGACACTTAGGTCATAGATTCTGGAGCAACTAATCATGTTTGTGTTTCTCTATAAGGGTTTAGAGAAATGAAAAGTCTGCTACATGAAGACTTTATGCTTCGGATGGGCAATAGATCCTTAATGTTTGCTAAAGCAGTGGGAGATGTTCATCTTTGTTTTGATAATTTTAGGAATTTAGTTTTGAGAGATTGTTTTCATGTTCCTAAACTTAAAAGGAATTTAATACATGTAGCTTGTTTATTTAAAGACTCTTTTTTAGTTTCTTTTAATAATAAAGTGATGATTCGTAAAAATAAATCTTTTATCTATGATGGATGGATGTAAAATAATCTATATTTTAACAAACCTAAGATGACTTACGGCTTGACACTGAGGTTAATGATAGTAACTTTAAAAGACTTAAAACTTCTCACTCTAATAAGACCTATCTTTGGCATTTGCGATTTGGTCATATTAACCTAAACAGGATTCAAAGGTTGGTAAGGAATGGACCTTTAAGTCCTTAAAGATGGAATCTATACTGCAATGTGATATAAGCAATGGAGCTGCACCAGTTAGGAGCCATGTTCGTGATCCCTTAAGCCATTCAAGTGGTCCAATCACAAGATCTAAGGCCAAGCGATTCAAGGAAACATTGAACGGGCTCATTCAACAAGTTTGCCACATGTCACATAAATGGAGCCCCAGCATAGGCCCAAATCAATTACAAGAGAGCCTAGTCACTATGATTAAGGCTCTAGAAGATTCACATTGATGATGGTGCATGGTTCCAATAAATTGTGGGGCAGATTTGTAATTTCAAGAAACCTTCCTATTTTGGATCGACACGTGGGTGCCATGTCATCAAGTTTGAGCCTCAACATCAATTTATTTTTCTAATGTCATTTTCATAATTTTTTAGTTGTCAAATTTGGTTTTGTTAGGCAAGAAAACAAACCTGGATATTTTCCCTTTTTCTAAATTAGGTTAGGTGCTTTTTAAGGGATAAGATTAGCTACTTTCCTTTTGTGTTACATTTGTTAGATTACAACCAACAAAGTCAGATTTTAGGACTTAATTTTGCATGGGAGAGCACCAACTAAGAGATTCTCCAAGTCAGCATTCGCTTAGGGATTCTTTTGGGTTGAAAATCGTTCCCATATAATTGTAAACACTTTGTTATTTTAAAATTAATCAATCAGATCATCATTCATGACTTTTGGTGAGGCTTTCTTGTGTTCTTCTTATTTTCTTGAGAAGACTCTTTGAACTTATCAAGATTAATCTTATGGCATTCAACAATCTGACTTATCATTTAGGGTTTAAGCGTTCTTGCAATTCTAGGTGTGGCGTCTTCCTTTCCATGGTTCTTGGTTAGTGTCTCTCTAGATTACAGGTCAAGGCTCAACAAACGTGTACCTTAAGGGATTAAGGGTTTTATTCCAAATTTAATGTCGAGTCTTGTCGTGTTAGTCATGTAACGCCCACCTAATTCTATGTAACGGATAATGTTATGTTAATGATGACGTTATATGTTATATTAATGACGATGATAAGTGTTATACTCATGATATGTGTTATGATATATGATAAATGGTGCTAACCATTTTATTCTAAGTGTTATGGCAAGTGACGCTCGCGTGGAATTGATGTGCTCAAATGTTCATGTCATTAATGTTATGTGATTAATTATATTTTTATTGATAATTAAATGTTATGAATGATTTGTATTTAAGGACAGATCGGCAGGCTGGACATTTCAGTTCGACAGGCCAAAATGATTTCCGTAGAACGGCAAGCCGCTGGTGTGCCATCGGCAGGCCGGACTTCTGAGATCGGCAGGCCAATGACAAGCTGACAAGCAGTCAGCAGAAATTTTACAAAATTGTGATAAGGTTGATTTGTGATAAGGATTATTTATTCTGAATAAATAACATAATTATGGAATGATTTCTTTAATTTTGGTAATAAAACATTTGACTTTTCATTTATTTGAATTAATGGATAAGTTTTTCCTGTTTTACAAAGGTAAAATATGGTATCTGAGTCAAAATATTCAACTATCCCTTAATTTCCTCCATTCCCTCGGTTCGTGCCTTGGATTAAATCAGAAAAATTCTGATTTATGTCAAAGAATGGGAGTTTCATTTTAACGTAACAAAATTTATTTTCTTTTAACGCTCTTCTTTTTCTCTCTCTCTCTCTCTCTCTTTCATCACATTTCTTTCTTCCTCTTCCTCTGAAAAATTTTCCCTGTTATTATCTGTTAAATTATTGAAATTTCTTTAGAGATAATTCAAGGAGTTTTAAGAAGAATTCATTCTAAGGTAAGAGTTTAATTTTTTTAACATGTCTGAAATTTTTCTTCTCTTCAAACCGACTGCCATATCTTTGTCTAGGAATTGTATTTTTCTCTGAATTTTTAATATGTTATGTATGCATGAGTTATGTGATTTTTCCCCCAAGTCTCACGTTATTTTGATTTTTCTATAAGAAGTTATGAATTTTCTATTCTCTACCACTCACTGTAAATAATTGCTGACTGTTTTTGTGCACATATGTATGGTTATTGTTTTTGTTGTAATGAATGTTGTTTTGCACGAAATATGATAGATATGTATATATATATATGTAATCTTAGGACTGAAAAGTTTGGTAATGATTGGATGAGTATTTCATGAGTTATAGAATTTTTATTAAACCTAGGTTATGTGATTGCTGAAATTGTAAAGTTGTAAGATTATTGTTATGTTATATATTTTTTTGTAAGATTATATAATTTTATTTGGAAATAAGTAATTGTGTGCTACTGTATATGTATGTCAAAAATAATATCATATGAATTTTGAGGTCCAAATAAGTTTATTTTAATTGTTTGGCACAAATTATTACATGTAGCTCACTGTTTTGCACTTAGAGTATGTTTTTACTCTCTGCCTTCTAATGCATGTTTTGAAGTGTTAGGAATTTATTTAAGGCTGAATTTTAAATATGTTATAATTCTATGAGTGTATTACATGTAAGAATTTTTATGGATTTTTCTGTGATATGAAAATGTGAAAATTGGACTGAAATGAATAATGCTCACTATTTGCTAAGCTGGCAGATTTCATGCAGAAAGTTTTGTGACTTATTTAAATTACTAAATGTGATTTTTATGACTAACGAAAAATCATGCTAATATGTTTATATGTTAACTTTATTATTGCAGAATTTGGTACTCAAATTGTGTGTAAAAATAAAGTTATTAATTTTAAATACTTGCAAGTCAGAAGTGAAAATCTGTTGAAAATGTTGTTTTAATGTTTTATGGTTAATGAAAATGCAAGTATGATGTTGTTGTGATATGATTACTATGGTATTATGGTATGGTAATTCATTCATTGAATAAATGTTAATTACCATTTTATAAATGCATGACATGAACAAATTGAGAAGTGAGCACATCAAGGCCGCGGCGTTACCACTTTCAAGGATAAGGTTAAGTAAGCATTTGAGGTAAGTACATTCTCACCTGCAACATGATGTATTTATGGAAGCATGTTTATGAAAAATATGAGTTTATGAAAGGTTTGAAGTATATGTTCATGATGGTTTTATGATGATATTTCATGATGATTTTCATGAATTTTAAGGCATGAAAGTTTATGCATGTTTTCATGATGATGTTTTTCAAAGTATGAAAGTATAAGTATGTATATAAGTATCACCTAAATAAGTGTTGCACACCCTATGTTATGTT
>CAMOHE010048837.1:0-30701 GCA_946598075.1 Artocarpus hirsutus | reverse complement strand
CAAGATCTATAGGGATAGATCTCAGAGGCTTATTAGCCTAAGTCAGAGCACACACATTGACAAGGTATTGAATAGGTTTAGTATGCAAGATTCCAAGAGGGGATTCTTGCCCATGTCACATGGAATTAGTCTCAGCAAGACTTAGTGTCCAATGACACAGGATGAGCGAGACCGCATGAATAAGATTCCATATGCTTCTGCAATTGGATCTATCATGTATGCAATGTTATGTACTTGACCTGATGTCTTATATGCCTTAAGCATAACCAACAGATACCAATCAGATCCAGGTGAAAGTCATTGGACAGTAGTTAAGAATATCCTTAAATATTTGAGAAGAACTAAGGATGCATTCTTGCTGTATGGAGGAAAGGAAGATGAGCTTGTTGTAAGTGGTTACACAGATGCCAGCTTCCAATCTGACAAGGATGACTTTCGATCACAGTCAGGTTATGTGTTTTGTTTGAATGGAGGTGCAGTGGCTGAAGAAGTTCAAAGCAAGACACCATTGTTGTTTCTACAGTAGAAGCTGAGTATATAGCCACCTTAGAAGCAGCTAAAGAAGCAGTTTGGATCAAAAAGTTTATTACTAGTTTGGGTGTTGTTGCTAGTATATTAGATCTAGTAGACTTGTATTGTGATAATAACGGGGCCATAGCATAGGCGAAGGAACCTAGATTACATCAGCGATCCAAACACATACTCAGACGTTATTATCTTATTCGAGAAATCATTGAGAGAGGAGACGTGAAGATATGTAGAGTACCTACAAATGACAATGTTGTTAATCCACTCACTAAGCCTCTTCCATGCCTAAGCATGAGAGTCATGCTAGGTCAATGGGTATTAGATACAATATTGATTGTGCCTAGTGCAAGTGGGAGATTGTTAAGGATGTGCCCTAGGCCAATTATGTAATGACCACATACTGATTTCATTACAATTGCATTTTATTAATAAAGAGGCATTTCATTATTGTTTTTAATTCTAATTCCATGAATAGTTAATTCTGCCTAAGTCATCCAGTATGTGACTTGAAAATAAAACTCTTAGGTGAAAATTGAATTATATTATAAATTATCCCTAATCGATCATTATTATTAGGATAATAATGAATGAAGACTAGTATGAAGTTTGACTGATGATTATGTTTTACAGATCATGTGTATGAGATACTAAGTCAACTCATAGATACATATTTGAGAAATGATGTATTGGATCGACCCGTTATGAGAATACTGCATGGATAATTATTATAAGTAATTCTCATTACAATAGTATTATCCTAGTCCTCTGACCTGAAATCACCATAGTTTTCTACATGACAAGTTCTATATTTTGACACAATCTAATATTATCTTTAATAGGATGATGGAATGGATTGTTGTTGGATATAGAGTGAATCATGTGAGGAATGTATGTGATTAAGAAGGAGTTTGTCCTTCATTTATTATGAGAAAGATATCCTTGGGCCCCTCGATAAGTTAGACTAAAGAAAAATGTATGGCCATACTGGAATGAATTGATAAGGGTTATCAATATCAGTCTACTTAAGATCGAGAAATAATGTGATTGAATAGTATAAGGATGACATAAACCATGCCTTATGTTCAATCAAGGTATCTAGTGACAAAAGAATTTTAATACTTATTGCGGATTAGGTTATGTCAGATTATTGACATTTGTATAACTTAGGTAATCATAATGTCTGGTTAGAGGCCGCTTATTATTTGTGGGCCAGAAATAGAATTTCAAGCCCACTACCAACGTTATGTGAACCTACAAGGTCGCACACTTAGAACAGACCAAAAACAAATTTTGGGTTTGTTGTGTCTAGGTTCAATAAAGTTGATAACGTCTAAATGCGATGTACTAGATACGTCTAGGTTTATTGACTCTGACATTATCTAAATTCTCTAAATCATATTCGAATTATAGACATTATCTAGATTCTCTAAATCATATTCGAATTATAGATTTTATCTAGATTCTCTAAATCATATTCAAATTACAATTTACCCTAGTTTAAATCTGACTCTATCCTAGTTTAAACCTGACTCTATCTCGAAGTTAATAGATATATATATATATATATATATTTGGATTTAGGGTTTCTAGCTAAATTAAGAAGAGAAAAGGCGTTCTCTCATTCAAGAAAGGCAAAAAACCATTAAAGCCCTAAAATTAGAAAGAGTTATTTAATGCAAAGGTGAGGGTGCTAGCATTCCATTTCGTTTTTAAGAGAGTCTATTTGTGTGGATATTTGCAGAGGACGTTGCTGTAAGTAACAACATCTAGATCCTATCTTGAATATAAAAAGCTCAAGTTAAGGTGTTATCGGAGTGAACCCGCTCTCTTCCTTCAAGAAATCTTGCCGCTTTTTGTCATCTTGGTTAGATTCCATGACTTTCTTATCAATCTAATCGAATTGCATGGATCCTGTGAGGTTGTTATGAGAATTAATTTTAATTTTCCATTGCTTATTTGAATCACAAAATCCAACAAAACCCAACAGTGGTATCATAGCGGCTTGCGAATTCGATTAAATTGATTTTATATGGTTATGTGTATATGTGATATGTAGGTATTTGCCGTATTCAATCTCAGTCTGTCTTTTTGGCTTTTCTTTTCTTAGTTTTTTAACCTTAAAGTATTCACCACCTTTTGTTGGGTCCGCCAATCCCACCCGCATCCCATGCATACCAGACCAACAATTAAGCACCAAACCCCCATTTTAGTTTATAAACCTCATTTTTGTTTTTTGATCATATCGCATATTTTGATGTAAATGTCATGAATCATGAATGCTTTACAACAATCTATATCATTTCTAAATAACAACAATCCAATCAATGCACCTTAAAATATAACATGACATAGTTCATGTGATGTAGTCAAAAGTAGTTTCTACTTACCTCGAGTTCGATTTGCATTGGGTGAAAAGATCAGTACCCTTAGAAGATAAGTGGTGCTAAAGGCCTAGAATTATAAAATTATATACCATTCAATTCTTCAATAAACAAACTAAATGGATTATGCTATAAGCTTATATTACAATGGCTTTGCATTAATTCAAACACAAAATAAGTTGGACATCAAAATATCGCAATGCAAATTTTTGGTCAGGGAACATGCTATATTACTAAAATTGTGATTAAATATGGAGATTAAATGTTCAATCATCTCAACAATCATGCATTTCAGCTCAGTCCTACTACAAATTGTGTTTGACAACACATAACAATTTTACCTCATTCTAATCAAAATCAGGTCTTCAATAAATAGATAGCATTTCCAAACATCAAATATCATTAAGGGTGGCATATAATCTTATAAAAACTGTCTAAAACATGAGAATGAAGCATAGCATGAACTTGATTTTCTACTAAACCTTATTTTCCATTTTCTTTCTATAGATTTAGAAATAACATTCAAACTAATTCTCACCTATTTATAAGCATTCAAAATCACTTAATAAACACTTAGGATCAATAGAAGGAAAAGACATAATCAAATTTCATATGATTATCAATTTTGCAAAGAAACTAGCATAGTTTGAGCTCAAATCTATCCTAGCTTACTTTCTCCACATCTATGATCATATATAACAAAAAATAACTTCATTTCATCATAAGAAACATAAATTTAAAGGGTACCTTGTAGGGCTTGAAGTTAGGACTCTATTGGAGGTCAAAACACTTGATTTTCAAGCTCAAAATGGTGAAAACTTGAGGCTGGTTTGTGTAACTCGAATTTCTATGGTCTTGTTTATGTTTTTGTGAGCTTTAGGACATGGAAAATGGAGAGAAAAAATTGGGAAGAGTGCTGGAACTTTTTGGGGCTACTTGGGAAGATAGGAAGCAAAACTAGAGTTTTCTAGTGCATTTGACTTAGTCAAAAGGAGGTGGGTTAAAGGAGGAGGTAGCTTGGGAGCTTTTGCCATCCTTTTCTTGGTTTTGACATGTGGAAAGAGTGCTAAGTAAGGGAATTTAGCTAATAGCTAGCCACTTAGATCTAGTACAAGCAAGAGTAACTCAATTGCTATAACCTAGTCAACAAACCAATCAAATTGCACCATTTTGCATACTTTCAATTCCAAATCAAATTTGTCTATTTCAAATATATAAATGGGCAAACAATCAATTTAGAATGCATTTGAAATGGAACAACACTTTCCAATCAATTTGTAACCATTTAGCATATCAATCTTTCTTACTAAGAAACTAAGCTTTTCACTCTAACTAGAACCATTTTAAAACATGTTAAATCATACATTAAAAATTCAATGTCATATTTATGAATATAAGCATGTTTATGCATGATTCAATCTTACAGATAAGGAGCACTCATTCTTGTAAGATATGCTTTCGATATGCTTGAAATTGAATAATGTGTGTTTGTTAAATGCATAGATACGCAGAATGCTTATTGCTGGCTAATTGTGAGTTAATTAGGCATTACAGAGAGGAAGATTAAATAGCAAAATGTTTCTCAGATACCTCAAAGCTTGGAGAAACACTAGATAGGGTTGACATCTTGATACTGGGTGAGCAATCAAGCTCGGGAACAAAGTCATATGAAGGAATATGGGCCAAAGTATTAGCGGATGCACATGGAAGAGGAAGAGATGCAAGAGAAGTTTGACCAAATAGGCTTAGAAAAAAAGAGTAGACACCCTAAAATATGTAGGAAGAGGTAAAGCAGGAATTGGAATTGAAGCAAAGAATTTAATAGATGGACAAATGAATTTTAATAGTTCTAAAGCTTAGTCAAAAGAAGGAGACTAAGGAAGACATTCAAGATGAAAAGCCTCATGTTTTTCTCAAAGTTGGACCAAATAAATAGAGTGAAGAACCCAATGATAGGAATCAAAAGGAACAATGGTGGCCTTTAAATAAAGATTATGTAAACATCAAGGGCTTTGAAGTTGTATAAATTGAGTATGAAAGGAAGAAGTAAACCCCGAGTATTCTTCCTTAGCAAGTAATTTCAAATCATTTTTTTCTAGAAGGTAGAGATTGGATGTTTCTTTTGAAGATCTTTTTTTTTTTTTTTTTTTGGGGGAGGGGGAGGTAGTTGAAACGTATTGAAGGAAATAATGTAGGATCGGAGTGCCAATTTCCTTAAACTGGCATGGGAAAAATTTTCCAATGTTTGTCACTAAACAAGAGAAGTCCATTAAGCAAGTGAAGAACATTAATGGAAGGATGAAGCTGATAAAAATCCCTCTAAATCTCAATCAGGTCATAACAGGACAAAATATCGTTAATGGTTAAATGAATACTCTTTTGTTCAATAAAGTAAGTAGTGAAATAAAAGATGCAATAGCTACTAGGAGATAATTGGAAAGGGGACAAGTAAGAAAAGGAACAAAAAATTCAAGAATTAAAGGGCGTAGTGGAAAGGTGATGAAATGTAATTGATCAAGAGCAAAGACTCCATTTTTAGGGTTGATATTTTCACTAGTAAAAAGGTTTACATTAGAGAGACAATTAGAAAAATTTATTTTACTAGGAATTTTAAATTCAAAATAAAGTATTTGAAAGTAGCTGTTGATCCAAAAGAGTTGAAAGCCATGGGTTATAAAATAAAACTAAAAAATCAAAGATAGTGTAGAGAAGGAAACAATTGGTGATAAGTTAGTCTTAAGATAATTAATTAGGTGATTCTCATTTAATATTTTTGTTAGTTTTGAGTAATTTATAAGAATTTGATAGTTTTTTATGCTCCTTTATAGATTTTGAGGAAAAAGATGCAAATTGGCAAAGTGTGGGACAAAAAAAAACCAAATAATGAGCAAAATTTGACTCGAGGATGAAATGGAGCCTAGATGTCAGCTTATGGGTGCCTAGGCACCCTTACAGAAGAAATCTCATGAAAAAACCTGAGATCATAGTGCCATGGTGCCAGAAACACGAAGCCTAGGTGCCATTACAAAGCCTTGGTGTTAGAAATATGGAGCCTACGTGCCATTCCAATCTTAATTCAATTCTGAGTTTAATTTCATTCCAAAATTGCCCTTTTAAACCCTAGTTTATAAATAGAACATTATACAGAGTTAAAGGATGGTTTTTAAGAGAGAAAGACTATAGACAAGGGGGGAGAACTCACTGCCTTGCAGAAGAAGAATGGTGCAACCTGGAGACGGAAACCATCTTCGCATCCAAACACAATTCTTTTCCTTCATTCATTATGTTTATGACATAATTTAGCATTGCTTTTGGTTTCATTAGGAACTAATTTCCCTTTTTCTAGGGGTATAACGTACCCGGATTATGAATGTTCATTTTTATTTAGTTTAATTCAATTTGATGTTTATTCATAATCTAAGCTGAGTGTTTAATATGATCTTAATGCTTGTAAAAGTTTGTGCACCTTTTGTATGATTTGTGATTCAATTTGAGGTTGAAAAGCGATAATTAAATTGAACTGTTGTGAATTTTCTAACACAAGTGCATGTATCGTTAACAAGTAATAAAGTGAGAGTAGAGATCGTTCCTTCGAGAACTAACTCTAATTCTCTAATTCTATTTGAACAATTGAAAAATGGGAAACAATGGAATATAAAATGGTAAAAAGAAGAAAAAATAAATTAATGAAAATTGATTAAATTGCAACTTTAACAGATGAAATTTCAATATATTAAGGCATCTACGGTTTTCGACTTACCGGATTAATCCTATTCAATTTATGTAATTTAATCAATTGATATTTAATCCTATTCAATTTATGTAATTTAATCAATTGATATTTATTCATATGCCAATAACGAATTTCTCTTAGGTGGTCATTAATCTTTCTCAAGCATTAATAATTTATCCTAGTTGGTAAATTTCCTACATCTTTGTAGAAACTTTAAACTTATCAAGATTCATTAAGAACAAGAAATTACCATGTTAGACAAATCTCATAGATATCTCTATCCTATGATGATTTATGGCATTCAATCATGGTCCATGATAAGTTAGTTTTAGGCTAATTAATTAAATGTTGCCGATACATATCACATTTTTTTTTGTTTATCATAATGCATATACAATGAGAAATTTTCTTGGAGGTGTCTCAATTTTGGATCTTTGGTTATGTCAATTTTTATTCTTTTTAAATCGAATCTATTAGAAATTTAGAACTTTTATATTAAAAAACATTTATAAAAATATAAAATATATTAGCATAATTATTTTTATATTGCATGTTTTAATCATGCTTATAATTGGGCCCAATCATGTTTTTAACATGCTTGTGCTCATGCTTATGCCTTGCCTTTAATGTGTTTCATACCTAAAAGTTACACTAAGCCTAGCCCATTATTTAGTAATCGTGTTGTGTTGTGCTATACTGGCCCACTAGGTCTGGCCTGTTTTGATGTCGCTATTATCAAGTGCATTTTGTCCTCAATAACTGATCAATATTTCTTACTTTGACTTTATCATATATGTAGCAAGCAAGCGTAAATTTCTATCAATTCATTTGGAAGCTTCTTAAATTGAAGTTTCTATTATTTCCTTTTATATAGTAAATAGTGTAAAATAATTAATCTTGTTTCCTCAATACTAGAGTGGAGAGGAAAAGATAATGACTTGTATGTAATGCGTGTGTGCATGTGTGTTTTTTTTTTTAACATGTAATTTGTAGACATTGCTTTTTGCATAAGAGTACTCCTGTCGAACTATTCATTGAGAAAAGGTTAAGGAACATATACGTAAAACCATTTTTTCTCTTTAAATACAAAGTTACATTGACTTAAACACATTGTAACCATGGTTGGACCTTTCTTTTTTCTTCTTCTTCTTCTTTTCCTTTTCTTTATTCGAGTACTATACGAGGAATTGCGGTGAAACTCTCTTCCATAATGAGTATATATTGTTTCAATGCTAGTTTCATGAATGTAAAATTGCTCTTGGAGATTCTGATTGAAGTGGTCAATGAAGATTTTAAAGGTGGATAGATCCTTTAACGTGAAGAGTTTATGTTGTTGCAGTCACCTTGGATGTAGGCTAAATTAACCAACTCCATTTATAAAGTATCGCATGGATCTACTCTCTTAATTACGAAATTAAGAGATGTCTTGTAATTGAAACATGCTTCTAGTAAAACCTAACGGGGCAAAACCTAGAAGGAGGAAAAAGAGTGTATGCATTATCCAATCCAATCTTCTATAAAACAAAGGAATTGAACTCATCAGCCAATATCCCAAAACATGAAAAAGCTCACCAAGAACAAAATTTATCTGAATTTGTAGGCTGGGAGACCATCTAACTCTCCAAATTAAAGAACTAGAAGGATCTGGATGATTGTGTCACCATTAGTCGGAAGTGAATTTGGTATTTATAGCCACCAAGGTATCAGCTACTCTAAAAATAATTGCACAAACATTCATCAATTAAACCATGTGGCAAGTCACACCCCATCTAAAGTAACTTCTAAGGCACCAGAATTGAAAAAATTGATAATAAGTTATGACTTGTGTAAATGGAATCAATCTCAATCCACAAAATATACCATTGCTATTAATTATAACAATAGAAATTGCCTTCAAACTACTCGCAAAGCCCCGCTTCAATATCATACAAAATCTCCAAATTATAAACACAATAACCTTTTTAAAGGCCACTGTCATCTCGAAATATCTCACCCAATTTTTCTCTTCACAATTGGAAATACTGGTTGAAACATAAGCTACAACATTAGTATTAACTTCAACCCAATCTAAACAATGTGGTGATTCCTAAAGAAGGATGGCTAGTGTTGATGCCTAAAACTAGCACAACATCGTGTGTAAGGGTGCACAGTGGTTGCTTTCCCTGTAATGCCTTACTCTGCCTGGTCTAATTAGACCTGCAAAAGAAAAGAAGGCCTCAGAGTAAGGGGATGCTAGTGTGGTGTCTACCAAGGGCACTCCGTTGTTCAAGTCAATGTTCTAACTAAGATGAGTAAGGGGAGAGGCAGAGTAGTCAAAGGAAGAATGCCTGCACCTTTGTGCTATAGTTGATCCTCCTATTTATAGTGTTTAGTTTGGATCCAAATATGGACTAGGTTTGGACCTTGTTTTGAATGTACAATTATACAGAGGCCTTAGGTTGAATGACAAGTGTCAAGATCCCAAAGGTGAGATGCTCCTAGGGTTGAGTATTGATCCAAAGGTAGTATACTGGTCAGTCACTTGGGCTTGGTCGGCCATTTGTTATTCGGCTTAGGTCAATCATTTGGAATTTTGCGTAAGTCGGCCATTTAGTTCTCAGCCTAAGGTGGGCCATTTTCTTGGCCTAAGGTTAACTATTTTGTACTCAGCCTGAAGTCAGCTGTTTAATATTTGGCCTCTTTGGCCATTAAGTTCTTGGCATGAGGTCGACTATTTCATATTTGTCCTCTTCAATTATTTAGTTCTTAGCCTAAGGTTGGTCGTTTGTTCTTGGCCTAAGGTTGGCCGTTTAGTACCTAACCTAAGGTCAGCCATTTCATGCTTAGCCTCTTTGGCCATTTAGTACTCAACCTAAGGTTGGTCATTTAGTTATTAGTCAGTGGTCACCCTTTTAGTACTCAGCTTGAGGTCAGCCATTTCATACTTGGCCTTTTTCACCAATTAGTACTTGGCCTGAGGCTGACCATTTAGTACTTAACGTGAGGTCTGTTGTTTCATACTTGTCCTTTTTGGCCATTTAGTTCTCGGCCAAAAGTTAGCCATTTGGTTCTTGGCCTAAGGTCGCCCTATTTAGTGGCCTTCTCAACTTATTAAGCCCAACCATCTTAGTCAATACTTGTTCTCAACCACCATCTTAGGCCATCTTGACCTATTTAGTTCAAAATGGTCCAGATTTTTGGATGACCTTCCTATCATGAAGAATTCCCCCACAACAGCAAGTATTCCTAGATGGAGATGATAAGCTATCCCCTTTTTGTGATGCCTAGTATTCTCACATACTTTTTGACCAATATATTGCATGATTTCATGACATAAATTGCATTACATAATGTTTCATAATCATTTGAGATATGTTTGATTATATTAATACTATATAACATTTTAAAAAGTACGTTTCATGCAATTTCATTTGAATGCATAGCTAAATGACTTGGGATTTCCTAAAGATAGATTCAATTTAAAAAATGGAAAAGTGAATTCTAAAGGTGTCTAATATGCAATTATAATGGATGAGTTGAAATTAGGAGTTCAATGATGGTTTTAAGTCTATTTATCCTAAAAATGCCATTTTATGTGAAGTGAAGTCATGAATGTATTCAGAATAATGATTAAAAGAGACTTTATAACAAGTAAGGAATCTTGTATAATGTTATCAAGAATGATATAAGGTCTAATATAAGATGATGATATATATTTTAGTGGTAAGTTTACCTTGAAACCTTAAATAAGTGACCTTTTCAATATTCAAGTTTATAGAGTCCATTAGGGTTTCAACAAGTTGGGAACTAAGTAAGGAACCATGTTATCCAATGTTTGAGTATATTTGAAAAAGATTTAGAAATTGTGGTTTAGTTTTAGTGAAAAACTATTAAAGTTTAGAAACTAGTATTTTTAGTGTATCAAAAATTTGGTATGAGCAAGTACTCCTAAGTTAGTAAGTTAAATGAGTACCTATAATTTAGCTATTAATTAGAATTGTGCACAAATGTTTTAGGCACTACTCGCTGATGTGTAAGCTACAAAAGAGGGACACTAATTAAGCTAATAAAGAGTACTTAAGTATTAAGTAATATAAGGTGTGTGTGTGGCACTTTAAAAGGAATTAAGCAAGTAGGTGAGCTCATTGCAACCCATTTTTTTCTCAAGTTTGACCATCCTCTAAAGAAAAACTCTATTTCTAGCTAGAGTTCAAGAAGATAAGCCCATCTCTCTAAGTGTTTTGGTCAAGGTTTGAGCAGTGATAAGAGAGAAAAATCAAAACTAGATAAGGTAAGCTTGATTATGTAGTTTTGAGCTTCAATCTTTCAAGATATAGAATGAACCTACAATCTGATTCTTTTGAACAATTTTAAGGTTTATTTTAAGTGCTTAGAAAGACTATAAGCCTTGGTTTCATCCTTTTGAAATGTGAAAAGTAAAATTGGAGGTAAAGAGTGCAAGTTGCTTCACTAATGTGAGAATTTGTAAACTATTTTTAGGTTTCCTTTTGTGGCTGTATAAACAAACTTTGGGACATGACATGAGCATAATTTTAATGCTATTCAAGGTTAGGAATCATCACAAAATGATCTAATAAAAAGAGATTTGGTTGTTGGAATGAAAAGTTTTGGAATTGTGTGAATTTTAGAGAATTTGGGGTTGATTTGTAGTCTTGAGAATGCCCTTGAATTTTGTTTTTGTTTTTAGATTGTTTTGATGAATTTTAAGCTTTGAAGAGTGTTAAAAATTAAGGGAAAATACTGCCCAAATTCTTAGAAAAAGTTTTGAACCATTTGGAAACCAAAAGTCAACTTTTGCCTTAAAACTAACTAGTTTTGCTATGTTACCAATGTGCATAATTTTTTAATACTTTAATGGACTTTTGGGATTAAGTTTGATATTTTATCCTCTACATTATATGAATTTATGAGTTGTACTAAAATTGCTATTCTTAGTAATTTTCTTATAAGCTAAGTTCTTTACTTTGATTAGAAAATACAAGAAAGTGTTAAGGGGTTCAAAAGTAGAATATTTAGTTATAGTTTTCACCACATTTCCTCTTATGCAATATGGTTCCAACGATAAGGTTATAAATGACATGTTTATAGGGACTTAGTCTTTTTTTTTGTTTAAGATTGATTTTAAACTTGAAATGAGCTCCTTAACATTTAAGTAACTAGTATATGTTTATTGGGTTATAACGAAATATAAACACCTATTTTCAGAAGGATTAGACACTGGATCTGAAGAGAAAACCCTAGCAATAGTTTACATTACTCTATAATACAAGGTAAGTAGAATTTCACCTGTATCACCATAAATGTTGTGCATGTTTGTATGTATGGTTATGACTTTATGGATCATAAGTAACATGAGCATGTTTTGATTTTAAGAATTATGCAAGCATACATTATATATCAAAGACATTGTACCCAAAATGTTAATTTAAAAGTTGAAGCACGTAGGAAGAAGTTTTATGAGGTTTTATTTGCTACTTGTGATGAGTTGGTATATTTAATTGAGTTAGAATTAATGGAGACTGCTCCACTATATTGTCTCAATGAAAGCTTATAGGTTTGATATGTTGTCTCGATGGAGACTTATGGAACTTATTATTATCTCGGTGGAGACTGAGTTGATGGGGACTTGTGGTGTGGGAAGCCACACGACGACATTTATTGTCCAAAGGAATTGACAGAAGGAAACCTACCCACTATAGGAAGCCTTAAAGAAAAATCATACGCATGTTATGTTTTATACAAAACGGGTACAATGTAAGTTTTCAAAGAAAAGAAAAGCATGACTTATATGGGATCATTCATGACATAGTCATTCATGTTACACATTAATTCTACTTACTAGGTATAAGCTCACTTAGTTATGGTGATACAAATAAGGACAATTCTCAACATCAACAGTGGGATGCTAGATAGTTGGCTAGCGTTCTCCTTTGAACTTGTGGACATGTGTGTATGGACAAAGTTGACATGTTTTTGGGATTTTTTGCTACTGCTTCCTTTTGAATGCCTTTAGAAGCTGTAGTTATGATATGGCTAATTTCATTTTGATATTTGTATTATATTGTGAATATAACATTAGCCAGTTTTAGTTTGTAAAGTAAAGTTATAGTCTAGTTATAAAAACAATTACAAAGGTTCAAATTTTCTCACATTTTTATATTAACCTTTTGTGCTTAACATTATAATTGTAAATAATTCAAAGTAATAGCATTCAATATTAGTATGTTATGTATTTTAAACTTATATTAGGTAGGGGTTATAGTTATGGCATCAAAACAAGGTCATTTCTATAAAATGTCCATATACAAAAGCCATGGACTGAAGATACACTGCTAACTAGTAAGTTTAAGTCTCTAAAATGCATTATTATGTGATGTGCTATATGTGCCTAATCATGTTTGTGTTCGCTAGTATTATAATTATATGTGAGGAAAAACAAATTGTATTGTAGGAAAACATGGTTTGAATGAGACGTCAGGTGGTATTACTACAAAAGGTAATACCTCTAGAGAGTAAGATGATAGAGATATTTGTCTTGACAGACTTGCTAATCTAATGGAGAGATTTTTGGAACAACAAGTTAAACAACAAGCTAAGAGAGTCCCTCCATTGTTACCTCCACCTTCACTACCACTGCCACCACCACCACTAGTAGTAGTTAGAAATGAAGTTATACATGTTGTTAGTGAGCGATTCCTAAAGTATAAACCACCAATATTTGTGGGTGGTATGGACTCTAAAATTGTTGAGAATTGGATACATACCATGGAGCAATTATTTGATTATGCTAGAGTTACAAATGCTAAAAAGTTGTATTGTGCTATCGTTATGTTCAGAGAGGATGCTAGTTCTTGGTGGAATAATATGGCAGCAATATACAATATTACAACTATGACTTTGGAGCAGTTTAGGTAGTTATTTGAGGATAAGTTTATGACTTCTTATACTAGGTATGACAAGAGAAGGGAATTTGCTAATCTAAAATAGGGTACTTCAACAGTTGTAGAGTATCTTTGGAAGTTTAATGAGTTATCTCGTTATGTTTCTCGCCTTGGTAATAATGAGAATCTAAAGATTAAGCATTTCATGAATGAATTGAATCCGACATTTATAAAGACCTTGAAGTAGCTGATTTGGAGGGAGCAACTTTTTCTAAAGTGGTTACTAAGGCATTGAAAGTGGATAGTGTAGAAAAGAAATTACAAGATATCTAAAGGGAACAAAGAGAGAATCAAGAGAGATTTCAGGGTAATAAAAGTAGAAATTTTTTGTCTGGCTTTCATGAAAATTAGGGAAGAGGTCAACCACCACCATGAACACAAGGTGGCCAAAGAAGGGAAGGTAATTGGAATCAAGGGCAACAAAAGTAAGGAAAGAAAAAAAGGGTTCCTGATCAAGAGCCAAATATTGCACCAGTTACGACTACCCAAAGATATGCATGTCCTAAGTGTGGTAGATTTTATCCTCGAGAGTGTAGGTAGGGAGCTTGTTTTGCATGTGGTAAACAAGGACATTTTGCTTAAGACTATCCTATGTATACAGGTGATCATAAAAGAAGGTTCCTGCTAAGGTTTATGCACTTACATAAGCTGAGGTAGCACTAGCCTAACATTGGTTACCTGTGAGATACTTATTCATGGAATTATTGCACATGCATTGAAAGATTTAGGAGCCACTCACTCATTTGTATTTGTGGGGTATGTGAGAAAACTAGGTAAACCAGTGGACCAACTCAAATTCCATATTGTGTAACCTTGCCATCTAGAGATATTTTGCAGTCAAATGAGATGTTGCAAGCATGTCTAGTGATAGTTGATGGAAAGGAATTGTTTGTTGACTTGGTGATAGTTGGAGTATCAAGTTAGTCTCAATATGGATTGGTTAACAAAGTGCAATACATTTATTGACTACAAGAAGAAAATGGTGATATTTACACCTCTAAAGGAGAGAATTCTCTTTTGTGGGTAAGACTAGTGGGTTAAGGACTCTTACTATATTAGCTTTGAGAATGAATCATACACTCTCCAATTTAGGTCCTTGATTTGTACTCAATACATGAAACACTAATGAGTGGCTATGGAGAACACTTCTCTCTAGGCTTTCTCTCTCTAAAATTGAGAAGAATAATTAGAATTAGAATGAATTAATTATAGAGCTCTCTCTAGGTACCTATTTATAGATGCATAGAGAGAGTTCTATTCTGATTCAAAATTATTCAAAATAACCCTAAAGCTTATTTCCATCTTTAGTTATCTCCATCCTTTTTTTTAAATTTCAAAAAGCACATGTTTAATTAAAAAATAATAATCTAACATACAGTGCATCATATGCACACATTAGCGTATAGTAATCTTAACGTGTAATTTTAAAAACTCATATTATTGCATCAAATGCACATATGAGAAAAATAGAATGCACACACACGTGCACTTAATTTGTAATGCACTTTTACTTTATTTTAATAAATCAATATTGAATAAAAAACTATTTTTCATTTAAAATATATATTAATTAAAAAATAAGAAACTTATCAAATTAGGAAATCTTGGAGAATAATTAAGCCTAGCACAATGATAATGTAACAGCCTCCTTACAAACGTCACAGATATCATTACATTCGTTCTTGTTACCATTATTTAAGATAAACTATTTTAAATAAAAACATAATTTGGATATTAAACATTTTTTTCAAAATATCAATATCTAATAAATTACTTGTTATTAAACATTCTTTAAATAGTTTATCAATACCAAAATGTAATTTAAATAAAAATCAATACAACTTTTAAAATTTGCATACCCAGTTCAGTAGGCCGAACTTTGGACTTCGGCAAGCCAAACTTGACCAGTAGTCCAAACTTCAACCACTGGCAGGTAGCCCAAGGCTTTGTAAAATAGGGTTTTAAAATTGCTAAGATCGATAGACTGACATAGGGTAATCGGTAGGCTGATCATTGCATCAACAAACCGACCAATAATGATCGACAGGCCGATCTGTTGTTAAAACAAGTCTCAATATTTCAAAATGTGGAAGACAAATAATAATACTTTAAAGTTATAGAGACATAGTTCAAATCTTTAAGGCTATTCAACTAAACATACTTAGATGATTAAACATATTTAGAACACAAAACATAGTTTATAACTTTTATAACTTCTTTGGCGTATTCAGTTTTTAATCCATCATTCTTTGCTTATCTCACATGCCTGTCCTCGTCCTCCACCTATTCCATGATTTTCTTACCCTTATCTACAACATGATATAAAATTGAATAAGCAAAAGCTTAGTAAGTATATTTCATCTCTCACAACGTAAAAACATTTTATGAACATTTTTATGAAACATCATCACCATAAGCTTCATCATAATAGTGCATTAAGCAAAATTTCATATAGAACATATCTTTTGTTACATTATTCATATTAAAATTTTATTCATTTTATCTTAGGGGCCTAAGTGTTGCACTATTATCATCGTCATTGGTGCACCGTCAAGAGAGGAGAGGGGTAGCTAATCCCAAACCAAACATGACATCATAACATAAACATAGGTGTGCAACACTTATTTAGGTGATAGATATATTCTTACATATTTATATACATTTACACCTTGAAATCTGTCATCATCAAACATGCTTAACTTTTGAATATAAAATCTTTCATAAATAACATTAAATGAAACCATCATAGAATCATCATATATATCATCATGAATATAATTTCAAACTTTTACAAATTATATCATGTTGCAAGTGAGAATGTACTTGCCTGTTTAGCTTATTCAACCTTAATTATAGTTGACGTTGTTGCGGTCTTGATGTACTCACTCTTTAGTGTGTTTATGTCATATATTCATTTAAAAAATAAAATTAACATTTATTTACATTCAAAGAATCATCCATTACCATAACATATAAACCTCCAACTCAAGAAATACATGAACACAAATATCTGCCTGACCCTTATGACTTTATAGCTCAATAACTCATAATTCATACGCATTTTAAGCACCAAACTTGGCAAGTACAAAGAAAACTTATAAACATATTACCTTGATTTTTTGTTGGTCATAAAAATTTCATTTGACGATTTAAATAAGTCGCATAACATACAATACCAAAACTGCCAGCAATAACAAAATAGTGAGCAATCCTAACTTACATTCATATAATAAATTATCTATATCCTAAAATAATTTCATAAAAATACTACATATAATAGACACTTAAAATTACAACATAGCCAAAATTACCTTTAAATCAATTCAAAATATCCCAAAACGTGCATTGGAAGGTAGGAACAAAAATAACTTCTAACATATTAGGCAGTGAGTTACATGAAATCATCATTCTCAAACAATTAAAATAAATTTATTTAGACCCTAAAATTCTTATGACATCTTAGTGACATAAATATAGAAGCACAAAAAATCTCATTGTCAAATAAATTCATGTAATTAAACAAAAATGTCACACATTACAAGTCTAACAATCCACTAATAAAACAGTCTTAAAACCTAGTCTTAATGAAAATTCAATAACACATAAAATATTCATCAAATTATCACAAAACTTTCTAGTCCATAACTTAACATATTCATGAACTTATTTATAAAATTTCGTATGAAATAACATTTATTTGCCTAAGGAACAAGGACTACCCATTGAGAAATTTTACCGATTAGCAACCATAGAATAGTGAGTGGTAGAGAGAGGAAAATTCATATTTCAATGTAGAAAAATCAAAATAGTGTGAAATTTTGAGGAATAACACATAATACATACATAAATAAGATATTAAAATTTCAGAGCAATCGAAAATTCCTAAACAAAAATACAACAGTCAGATTAAAAGGAAAAAATTACATTTCAGAAACAACCAAGAACGAATTCTTACCTTAAAACAATTTCTTCTCAACTTTCCTTTAAATTCACCCAAAAGAAGACTCGATGTTTCATTCAAATTTTTTTTTGCAAGAACTTAAGGAAGAGGATGGGGGAGAAAACATGGAGAAAAAGATAGTGTTTTTGAGAGAATTTTTAGAGAGAGAAAAAGAGAGTGATAGAGAAGTAGTTTACGTGATAATGAAATGACGTAAAAGGAAAAAATCATCTTCTCTATAATTATCAGAAATTTTTCTGACTAGAATTGGGGCAAATTCACGTGGGGAACGAAGAGGATTGGAGAAAGTCAACAAATTTGTTCCTACTTACCATATTTCACAATTTCAAAAGAGGAAACCCTCATCAAATAATTGAATTAACTTAAAAGTCAAACATTTAATTACCTAAAATGAGGAATCAAATCAAAAATATGTTAATCAATCAAAATATAATCATCCTATTATATCCAATCACAATAATTATTATTGTCACAAATTTTGGGAGATTTATGTTGTTTGCTCGTCAGCAGTCCTCGGTTTGCCGACTGCTCAGTTCGGCTTGTCAAAGGTATGAGGTGCTGCCTGTTGATTGAATTTGTTAGCCTGCTATTCTATGAGGGACAATTAGGCCTGCCGAACTTGAAGGTTTGGCCTGCTAAACTGCCATATGCACTAAAATATAACAAACATTAATTAATCATTAAGTAATTACCAAGCATACAATGTTAATGACATGAACACCTTTGAGCACATTAATTCCATGTGACCGTCACCTGTCATAACACTCAAAATAAAATGGTCAGCAATATTATATCATATATCAATAAGGAAATTACTTAACATCGTTACTCATTTGATATAATCCATTACATGAAAATTTGGTGAATGTATCAGATAAGTTCCTATATTACATACCCACCTTATAGGTCCCATCTACTCCGTGTTATCCAATTAAATAATCACATTATTTAACTTTGAGAATGCGTATTAATTTAAAACTAAATTAATAATTTACCCATAAGTTCAAATAATTTACAGAGATGGAATGGGGAACTATGGACTTAAAATCTCAAGCTCTAATAAAATTAATATTTAATTAATAATCTAAATAATGTATCAATTTTATTAATTCTAAATTTACTCCACTAAAAACTTAGAATTGCACTCTTGAAAGTTATAAATATAATTTATTCAAAGAATTGAATCATTCATTAACATAATAATTGCATATAAATTGATTTTCCATGAATAATTTATAATTAGACCTAGGTAAAAATCTATTAACTTCTCTAATTACATCTTTATCCTTGAGTACCTTTAATTTTCTAATGAATAATAGATTCATGAACTTAATTATGAATTGAGCGTTCTTATTATTCAAGACCTAAACCAATACTCAAACTAATTTTTTATCTACTTCTTATGAAAGAAAGAAAGGATGCCATCTCATAATCTTAACATTCCTAGCTACATACCTCACTATATTTTCAAAATACAAGGGATAAGATTAGATTCTTGAATCTGTGCTAAGTAAATCAAAGGACATAATTCCATAAATAGAAATCTACTAATATCTGAGGATTAAAATCATCTTATATATGTCCATCAATTGATGTGATTATTGCTTTATTTTAATGGAAATTATTTAGCTATTCATGTCATATTAGGGGAGTGGAATAAAAGGTGTTGAAGAAAAGAGCAAGATAGTAGAAAGAAAAGATGATTCAATTGGCACTCATAAAAAATGAAAGAAATTGACAGAAATTTAAAATTACTTAATTTGAAATTAAAAAATAAATTTTATATAGTAATTTTTAGAAATTCATTGTTTTGATCAGAGTTCTTGATTGAGAAGTTAGCAGAGACAGAGTTGGAGCAACCTTGGTTGTGGTGGGGCAACTATCCTAGCTACCCGTTATCCTTACAACTTACGCACCCAATAAATAAATATATTACATAGAAATTATTAAAAACTTTGCTTAAACTCAACTTATGACTTTTAAAAAAAATTCAAAGCCCAAAAACTAACAATTAAATATACTACTATATAATGAACTCAAAGTTTTAGAACTCTAAACCTTTAAAAGTGAATAAAATTCTACTACAAGATTTTGTTTAAAACATAAAAAAAGATATAATTAGATAAATGAAGGTAAAAGAGATGAGAGTCAAATGCCATGGATATGTGACCATACAGCCTTTTAGTAGAAGATAAAATGAAAACTTTTTTGGTGATGGAAATCATAATTCTTCGATTGTTGGCCAATTCATAGTGTTGGATATGTATGCCCTAAGGAGTAAAAATATAATATGTTTTCGGAGGCATTTGTATCAATAAAGTATTTATTTATTATTTATATACCAAATCTTGTCCTCTTTATGTTTATATTTATTGAATGTATGTCAAGCAAACAAAAGTCTGAGACTGTCGATGTAAACCTTTAAGAATTGGGCATTTGATGGATAGACTATGTAGAAGACACGATTCTTAAGATAACGGTCTAAATTATAAGATATGCAATTGAGGGAATAAATTTAAGCACTTTATTCATGCAAAGATTGTTAAGTTGTCTATATCCTTAACAGAAAATGGTTTGTCTTGACCATTGGAGATGGACTCCATGAATAGAAACATCGGCACATTGTCATAAGTGATGATGTGTTAGATTGGGACATAAAGTGAATTGATTTGGATTAATAATTCTGTCTCCATAAATCGATTCACTTTAGACGATCAGGTGTATTGTATCTTAATGTTGAGATGAATAATGGGCCCGTTGTCTTGACTTATGTCTTTTGATGTGCCAAAAGCTGACATCCACATTTTAATAGTGGTACACATGCTAGTACATTGGAGGCATGGCTCTTGATGGCGTAGACCTATTATTCATAGATATGGAATCCATAGCTCCTCTTTAGGCAAAGTGATATCCTTTTATATGCATTATCTTATAATTAGAAAACTGGAGAGTTCAACCATTTGGATACATAGGTGTAACCAAATGATAAACTGTCTTTAGATGGTAAGTTTTCCAATGGTGAGATAATGGAATGCAAGATAAAAATAATTGGAAAGGTAAAACAGAACTTGTCCTTAAGCCGATTATGGATAATCTTATGGGGATACAATACATTATGATATGCCATGGAGACTTAGCTATATGGGCTTCATAATTCTATAAGTTTGAGAGTGCAACTTAAACCTTTTAGTAGAGTAGTGTTGGAGGTGATAATTAAGAAATATATATCTGGGATATTGGGTTTCATAATTATCGGGAGCTTAAACTATATAGGACCATCAGGTCCCCTTTGCTAGCTCATAAAAATCTTGTAATGATATGGCGTGCTTTTCCAATAATTTGTGACTTGTATCATATTATCAGATAGTTCATGTCTATTTATTGGTTGAATTAATTTTGTGAAATTTAATTCAAGATAAACTTGTTGAATTATTGGGATCGAATAATTCATTCTGGTTATCGCTTGGATTAATTTTATTTAAATTAATTCAAGATAAACTTGTTGGATTATCATAATATTTATTTTCTTAGAGATTTGCTAGATATGATTGCTTTAATCAAATAACTTCTCTATTAGGTTATTCGAATTAAAACTGATGTTCTATCTCAAGAATCTCAGGTGGGAAATAAAGATTAGTAGGGAGCATTTATTGGAAGTTCGATAGGCCGATGCTTAAGTTTGGCTTGTCAATGGAGCAAGTTCAGCAGGCCGATTTAGAAGTTTGGCCTACCAACCATGCGATAAAAAGATCATGTGTTTCACATAGATTTATTAGATATTGATCCTAATTTGATTTTGATTTGAATTTTCGAGGCCTTATCTAATAAGAACTAACTCCTAGGCCTAACCTCTATATAGAGGGGAGTGAGACTCATTATTATTTAGATCAATTGAGAAATCTATAGTGAGACTATGCCAAGGAGACTCTGTGACTCCCTGACGAGCTGTTGTTCATAAATCACAAACTATAGCTTAGGTTATTTCTCAATTGGTTGTAAAGAGAGTAACTGGGGAAAGGCTAAATGACGTATGCCCACACGCACCCCAATTGTGGATAGAAAATAACAAAATAGACTAGGTGGTTGAGACTCTTTTGGAACGTTATACTCTTCATGGATTGCGCGAGCTTTTCTGCATTTACGAGGTTAGTAAGATCTGGATAATTTATACATATAGTATGTCAATCTTGTGTTTTGAAAAATATTCTAGTATGAAAAAATTTTAAAATTCTACTGCGTATTGTTTTTTCAACAATTGGTATCAAAGCCATGGTTTTTACATAAATTTGCAAGTTTATGATCATGCTATACGTTTAAATTATGTGATCTTGATCTCTTCTATGCTTGAATTTAATTTTATAGAGAGTTGGCACTCTAGGTTTTTATATATTTTTATGTTGTCATGAATTATATGGTAAATGTTTATTAATTAATTATGGTTTATTAAATTATTATTTAATTATTTATTTATTAATTAATTTATAGTAGTTATGGTTCCTTAGAGGTTAGAATGTGTATCTAGGTTTTTCATGTAATTAGATGGCGAACTATCAGCTTTGTCTAAAAGATGATAGTCTACCATCTAATTAAATAATCATTTAGAGAAGGCGGATCTAGAAGATGAATCTAGAACATGGATGATAGCATTCCCAAGTATTTATTGAGTCTCTAATTTTAAGTTTTGAATTGTTGAAAGCAAAATTGATAAATTGCATTTAAAACTGTATTTTTTGAAAAGCATGATTTTTGCTCGGTCGGTATGCCGAGCCCTCCAGTTCAGCAAGCCGATGGTCATAGAATCGACAGGCCGAACTTTGGGTTCAGTAGGCCGTTAGTGGGGTAGAAATCTGGTAGCTCTGGTGGTAGGCCGAACTATCATGATCGACAAGCTAACTTGAAAAGATCAGTAGGCCAATGAATCATGACCAACAAGCCGATCACACAGATCGGTATGCCAGCAAATAGCTATAATTTTTCAAAAAAGGTGCGTTTTTTGATGCAGTTTTAATTTTATTTTTGGGACAATTTTGAGAAACATTAAATTTGGATATGATCGAAAAAATGGAGTTTTTGATCTATAAGGGATTGAAGACATAAAGAGGAAGTTACATGAAGAAGGATACAATTTAAAGATTCAAGGATGAAGAATCAATAATATGTTTCGATTATTCTCTTGTAATCTTTGTTTTCTTTTCTCTAGGGTGGAACCATAATATTATGGTTATTTATTATTATTTTGCTTGTGGCTTTGCATAATTGCTTTGCTTATCTACATTATAATCTGATTTGCCATATATATTGATAACATGTCATATCGAATAGAGAGTGCCGCTCATTAAAATTGTTCATGCATGTTTATTGAATAAAACCTTGATTTCAAAAGAATGAGTACAGCCTCCATCATTGGTTCATAGGCAACGCATGGTGGTTCTGACCCCTAGGAAGGGACTTCATCATGTACTAGGTTGAATTTTTGAGAGAATAAAGCATTTTAGCATGATTTAAGGTTGCACGCCCCTAGGTGATGATTATAAATCATGGTTAAAATATTGAAACAATGGTTATATGTTCATGTTAATTTTATTATTAACCTCCCCTAGGAGCTTTGTTAATAAAATTGATGGCTAAAGAAATGATTATTACTATATGCTGGATCATATGGGTCCTGTATGGCATAGATTCATCAAGAGGGGATCCGTGTTCCTAATATATTTTGGCAAGACTCCCTTTGGAGCTTGTTTAATTTTGAGTTGGGAATTATCATAGTAAGGTTGTAATATTTTGAAGGTTTTGACACATAAACACATTTGTATATTTACATGATTGTATTATCTTATAAATTATTATGATATGCTTGCTTATGTTTGGTATATGATTCTTTATTATAGATTAAAAATGTCTAAAAGCGCTTTATCATCGATACTTGACAAAAACCAATTAATAGGTGAGAATTAAAATGTCAAAAATGGAACCTGAACATCGTCCTGTCCTTTGAGAAACTAAAATTTGTGCTGACGACACCTTATCCTCCCGAGCCTATGGGTGATTCCACCAACGATCAAATCCAAGTATATGATTGTTGGAAAGATGCTAATGATCAGGCCTGCTGCTATGTTATGGCTAGCATAAATAACCTGCTGCAGGCTCAACATGAGGATTATGAGATTGCTAAGCATATCTTGAATAATTTGGAAGATACATTTGGAGACAAGGCCTTAACAAAGCAGCAAGGGGTGCTTCAAAAACTCTTGAAATGTAAGTAGAGACCAGGGACGTCTGTAAAGGAGTATATAATGCTGGTCATGGGTTATCTCGTTGAGGCTCAAACCAATGGAGCTGACATTGATGCTGAAACTCAGATGACTATGGTCTTTGAGACTCTGTCAAATGAATTTATTCCATTTAGAGCTACATTCAATTTGAATAGGATATGACCTTAACAGAGTTGATGAAATAGTTACTAATAGCTGATCAAGAAGTCCCCTACTGGTAGGGAGGCCAACTTGGCGGCTGCTTGTGGTTCCAATCCTAACCCAGGGAATGGGAAAAAGCAACATGCCAAGAATAGAAAGTCTTCTATTCCTGCAAACGGCAAGAACAAGAAGAAAAAGAAAAAGAAAAAGAACCCCAAGAAGCTTAAGTGCTTCTTTTGCAGGAAGGTTCGTTACACTAAGAAGAATTGTAAGAACTTCCTTTCTAGAGGAGGTAAGTATGATCTTTTGTATTTAGAAACTTGTTTGATTGAGGAATCCAGTGACATTTGGGTCATAGATTCTAGAGCAACTAATCATGTTTGTGTTTCTCTACAAGGGTTCAAAGAAACAAGAAATCTACTCTGTGAAGACTTCACGCTTTGGATGGGTGATGGACCTTCGTCTTAGCTGAAGCGGCGGAAGACATCCATCTATATTTTGATAATTGTAAGAATTTAATTTTGCGAGATTGTTTTTATGTTACTAAGAGGAATTTAATTTCTCTAAATTGTTTATTTAAATACTCCTATTTGGTTTATTTTAATAATAAAGTGGTGACTCGTAAAAACAAATCTTTTATCCATTCTGGATGGATATAAAATAATCTATAATTTATCAAACCTAAGATTGACTTATTGCTTAATGCTGAGATGAATGATAATAACTCTAAAAGACTTAAAACTTCATACTCTAATAAGACTTATCTTTGGTATTTGCGACTTGGCCGTATTAACCTGAATAGGATTCAAAGGTTGGTAAGGGATGGGCCTTTAAGTCACTTAAAGGTGGAATCTATACCACAATATGAATTGTGTTTAGAGGGTAAAATGACCAAAAGAACATTTGGGTCTAAGGGCAACAAGGCCGACGGGGGTTCTAGAACTTGTGTATAGTGATATTTGTAGACTCATGAACATTTGGTCATGATGAGAGTGTGAGTACTTGGTCACTTTTATTGACGATTACTCAAGGTACAGGTATATGTACCTGATGCACCACAAAAGCAAGACTTATGATAAGTCCAGGGAGTTTCCGGTTGAAGTGGAAAAACAATTAGGTAGACCCCATAAAAGCACTTCGATCCGATCGAGGTGATAAATACCTTTTTGATCAATTCTTTGGACAATTATTAGAGAATAGGATTTTATCCCATTTAACTGCGTCGAGAACTCTGCAACAGAATGGTGTAGCGGAGAGAAGAAATAGGACTTTATTGGACATGGTTAGGTCGATGATGAGTTATTCATCATTGCCTTTGTCCTTATGGGGATATACACTACAATCTGCTTGTTATCTTTTGAACAATATGCCTTCAAAATTGGTTCCTAAAACTCCTTACGAGTTGTGGACAGGCAAGAAGACATCCTTAAACCATATTCACATATACGGATGTCTGGCTCATGTCTTGTTAAGGGATGGGAATAAATTGAAAATACGTTCAGAAGTTTTCATGTTTATAGTATGTCCAAAAGGGACTAAAGGGGGTTATTTTTATAACCCAAAGGAAAATAAAGTCGTGGTTTCAACTAATGTAATTCTCCTTGAGGAGAGTTATATGGATGACTTTAAGCCTTGAAGCAAATTGGTGCTAGAGAAGTTGAGGAGTGATCCGATCACTCTAGGGGTTTTGGTAGAAACCACTCCAACTAGTGTAGAAAAACCAAATGAACCCAAACAACAACCTAATGGGCTTTGGCGTAGTGGGAGGATTGGGCGTTAACTTGAGAGGTAAATGTTCAATGGTAAGGCATACTTGGCTGAACCGGATAAACATGATAGGGATCCTTACACTTATGTAGAGGCTATGGGGGATGTTGATTCGAAACTCTGGACAGAGGTCATGAAAATAGAGATGAAGTCTATGGAGACTAATCGGGTCTAGGAGCTTATGGATCTTCCCAAAGGAATAAAACCCATAGGGTGTAAGTGGATCTACAAGAGGAAAAGAGGAAGGGATAGCAAGGTCAAAACCTTTAAGGCTAGACTGGTAGCTAAGGGATACATGTAAAAGGAATGAATCGATTATGAGGAAACCTTTTAACCTATAGCTATGCTTAAGTCCATCCGGATTCTCTTGTTCATAGCTGCTACTCTCAACTACGAGATTTGACAAATGGATGTCAAGATGGCATTTCTAAATGACTATCTTGATGTGTCTACATTTATGGAACAACCAGATGAGTTCATGGTCAAGGGTCAATAGGGCAAGGTTTGTAAGCTGCTAAAGTCAATATATGGACTTAAGTAGGCTTCCCATTCTTAGAACATAAGATTTGATCAAGTGATCAAGACTTCTGGGTTCACACAAAATATGGATGAACCATGTGTGTACAAACTCATTAAGGATGGGAAGGTTGTTTTTCTACTACTCTATGTAGATGACATTCTGCTAATTGGCAATGACATTGGTGCGTTGTCATCGGTACCAAGCAGTTTGATATGAAGGACTTGGGTGAGGCTATTTTTGTTATTGGTATCTAGATCTTTCAAGATAGAAAGAACAAAATGATAGCTTTGTCCTAGGCTAGCTACATAGATAAGATTCTTAGGAGGTTTACAATGTAGGATTCCAAGAAAGGTGGGCAACCTTTCAAGTTTAGAATTACTCTTTTTAAGAAATACTCTCCAAATTCTGAGGAAGAAAGAGAATATATGAAGAAGGTCCCTTATGCTTTGGTAGTGGGTAGTCTCATATATGCCTGCTTTGCAGATGACTAGATATTTGTTATGCGTTTAGGATTATAAGTAGATCTAGGACCGAACCATTGGGTTGCGGACAAGCATATTTTCAAGTCTCTGAGAAGGACTTGGGGGTATATGCTTATGTATTCAAGTGAGGACTTAACTCCTCTAGGAGACATTAATTCATATTTTCAATCCTTTCTGGATTTTAGGAGATCGACTTTAGGTTTTGTGCTTACTCTGGGCGGTGGTGCCATCAGTTAGGGAAGTGTGAAGCAAGATTGTACTTCAGATTCAACAATAGAAGCTAGTATATGGTAGCTAGTGATGCTTCAAAAGAAGGAGTGTGGCTTTGCAAGTTCCTTGGGGATCTTGAGGTAGTTCCAGGTATGGATAAGGTAGTATCACTGTACTGTGATAAAAATGTAACAGTAGCTAATACTAAGGAACCAAGATTTTACAAGAAGAGTAAGCATATTGATTAGAAGTATCATGTGATAAAGGACTTTATAGAAGGTGGGCATGTCGTGTGCAAAATCACATCAGAGGATAATTTAGCTGATCCATTCATGAAGACACTTACTGGAAGAGTCTTCGAGAGGCATATGGAAGCTATAAGGAAGCAAAATTTGTCATATTTACTCACTTAGTGCAAGTGGGAGATTGTTGGGCATGTATGCCTTAAGGAGTAAAAATGTAATGTATTTTTGAAGATATTTTTATCAATAAAGAATTTATTTGTTATTTATACACTAAATCTTGTCCTCTTTACGTTCAGATTTGTTGAATGTATGTCAAGCAAACTAAATTTTGAGACAATCAGTCTAAACCTTTATGAATTGGGCATATGATGGACAAATTATGTAGAAGACATGATTCTTAAGGTGACAATCTAAATTATAAGATCCGCATTTGAGGGAATAAAGTTGGGCATTTTATTCATGCAAAGATTGTTATGTTTTCTATATCCTTAATAGGAAATGATTTGTTTTGACCATCAAAGGTAGACTCCGTAAATAGAAACACTGGCGCATTGTCATAGGTGACGATGTGTTGGATCGAGACATAAAGTGAATTGATTTGGATTAATAATTTTGTCTCAGCAAATCGATTCACTTTAGTCAATCATATGTTTTGTATCTTAATCCTGAGATGAATAATGGGCCCGTTGTCTTATGTCTTTTGAGGTGCCAAAGGGTGACATCCACATTTTAATAGTGGTACACATGCCAGTACATTGGAGGCATGGCTCTTGATGGCGTAGGCCTATTATTTATAGATATGGAATCTATAGCTCCTCTTTAGGCAAAGTGATATCCTCTTATATGCATTATCTTATAATTAGAAAACTGGAGAGCTCAACCGTTTGGATACATAGGTGTAACCAAATGACATACTGTCTTTAGATGGTAAGTTTTCCAATGGTGAGATAATGGAATGCAAGATAAAAATAATTGGAAAAGTAAAACAGAACTTATCCTTAAGCCAATTATGGATAATCTTATGGGGACACGATACATTATGATATGTCATGGAGACTTAGCTATATACGGGCTTTGTAATTCTATATAGTTGAAAGTGCAGCTCTAAGCTTTTAGTGGAGTGGCATTGAGTTAATAATTATGAGATGTATATCTAGGATATTGGGTTTTATAATTATTAGGAGCTTGAATTATATAGGTTACGGTGTGCTTTTCTAATAATTTGTGACTTGTGTCACATTATCAGATTGGCTAAAAATTCTATAGAATTAGATAGTTCATGTCTGATTTCCATAAATAGAGAATGAGTTCTCTTTGTTATTTAGATTAGTTGAGAAATCTAAAGTAAGGACTTTGCCAATGAGACTTTGAAACTCCCCGAAGAGCTGTTATTCACAAATCACCAAATATAGCTTTGGGTATTTCTCGGTTAGTTGGAAGGAGAGCCACCTGTGGAAGAGTTGTACAAGTGTGCCCATACATACACCGATCGTGGATAGAGAATAGAAAAGAAGGCCAGTTGGTTAAGGTCCTTCGGCAATGTCCTTTCTCTTCATCGATTGCGAGAGGTTTTCAACAAATAAGGTTTGTAAGATTTAGTTAATTTATGCATATAGTGTGTCAAACTTGTGTTTTAAAAAATACTCTATTATAAAAATTATTAAAATTCTGCTGTGTATTTTTTTTCCAACAATTGGTATCAAAGACATGGTTTTTATGTAAATTTACGAGCTTGTGATCATGCTATATGTATAAATTATGTGATCATGATCTCTCCTATACTTGAATTTAGTTTTTAGAGAGTTGACACTCTAGATTTCTATATATTTTTATGTTATCATGGATTATATAATGAATGTCTATTAATTAATTATGGTTGATAAAATTATTATTTGATTATTTATTAATTAATTAATTTATGCTGATTATGGTTTCTTAGAGGTTAGAATGTGTATATATGTTTTTCATGTAATTAGATGGCAGACAATTATCTCTATTTAGAATTTATTATTTAATTTTAAATTTGTAAGAATTTTTTAACTAAATAATTATTCGAATAAGACGGATCTAGAAGATAGATGATAGCATTCCACAGGTATTTCCTAAGTCTTTAATTTTATGTTTTTGAATTGTTGAAAATAAAATTAAAAAACTGTCCTGAAATTTATTTTTAGAAAATTCTGCTCGGGTGAGGGTGTGGTCAATCGCAACACACATAGTGCAGTCAACTGTGGCTGCATGAGGCATTATGGTGGCTTTGGTGGTAGGTTGAAGTTTCGAATTCGACAGGCCGACTTTGGACAGGAGGTCGATCGAGATATACATATGCAGTCGACCATGTCATTGGCAGGCCGAATTTAAAAATTTGACTAGTCGATAGAGAGTTGTGTTTTTTGGGACAAAGTGGATTTTTTGGTGTAGTTTTGATTTTTTTTTTGGGGACAATTCTGAGAAACATTAATTTGGATATGATCGAAAATATGGAGTATTCGATCTATGTGGGATTGAAGACTTAAAGATGGAGATTACATGAAGAAAGATGCAATTTGAAGATTCAAAGATGAACAATTGATAGTATGTTTCGTTTAAGTTCTTTTAGTCTTTATTTTCTATTCTCTAGGGTGGAAGCATAATATTACAGTTATTTATTATTATTTTGCTTATGGCTTTGCATGATTGCTTAGAGATGCAACAATGGGCTGGGGCCCGTGGGCCGACACGAGCCCGTCCTGCTACAATGATGGGCTAGGCCGACACGACCCGACACTGTTCATGGCACGGCACGGCCCATAAATACTGGTGGGTTGGGTTGGGCCAGTATATGTCGGCCCATGGGCCGGCCCGGCATGGCCCATGGAAAATTATGGGCCGGCCTATCTCGGCCCATTGGCCCAGGCCAGGCCGGTCCATCTAAGCCCACAATGGGCCGGCCCATGTAAGGCCCATACAGGCCCACAATGGGCCGGCCCACCGAAGGCCCATTGTGGGCCAATTTCATATATATATATATTTAGATATATTTTTCCATGTTCATTCACGGGTGAACATGGCTGAGTATGACATTCTCTAGTAAATCATGTAAGGCCCATTGTAAGTCACGTATTATCACATCAAAAGACTATACATTTAATATATATATTATTTAATACATATAAGAATTAAATATTATATAATATATATACATATTATATTCACCTGTGAGTGAATATGTCATTAGATTTCTTCAATGCATATCACATCACAATAGGCCTGGCAAGTTCTTTTTCTTTTCTTTTCATTTTTTTATTTTTTTCTTGTACGCATGCTCTGCTTTTGAGAAGTAAAGTTGAGAATCAGATGCTGAATCTTTAGGTCATGTATTATCACATCAAAATACTATACATTTAATATATATATATTATTTGATACATGTAAGAATTATATATTATATAATATATATACATGCCATATTCACCCGTGAGTGAACATAGCATTAGATTCCCCTATGCACATCACATTGCAATAGGCTTGACAAGCCCTT
>CAMOHE010048833.1:0-45295 GCA_946598075.1 Artocarpus hirsutus | reverse complement strand
CTCAAAAAGAAATTAGGCAAAAGTACAAAACTCAAATCACTCGTCTTTAGGTTCTTTCTCCTTTTAAACTTCCAACTAATGTAAAAATGTATATCGAAGGTCATATTCGTCCTATTGATGTCACAAATAAAGGTCATCTTGGGATGGGTACAAGTCTATGTGCAAGGAAAAGAAGAGCTTGAGTTATAGTTTCAAAGTGTCCTAATTGCTCTAGTCAAAATTGCAAACATAAGTATATGTCAAAAAGTTTTATGTATGGGCTTTCTAAAGAAAACTTAGATGACCTTTAAGATTCTCTTTTATACATCCTAGTGGTTATGTTCAAGGAGCCATTTCTAGACTCTGACCTCAGTTTCATGTAGCAAAAAAACTTATTTTCCACCCGATTTTCTATAGGATAAAGTCTCAGTTTTAATTCAAATAACCCAATAGAAAAGTTATCTAATTAAAACAACTTTATCTAGATAATCTCTAGGAAAATAAATGAATTCCTAATAATTCAATAAGTTTATCTTGAATTAATTCAAAATTAATCCAACCGATAAACAGACATAAATTATCTGATCTTGATAATTTAACAAGTTTATCTTGAATCAATTTTATCACAAAATTAATTCAACCGATAAACATACTTGAATTATTTGATTCTTTCAAATTTTAGCCAATTTGATAAATCTGACATAAGTGACCAATTATTGAAAAAACACATCGTATCGTTACAGGATTTTGTGAGCTAGCAAAGGGGACCTGATGAACCAATATAGTTCAAGCTCCCAATAATTATGAAACCCAATGTCCTAGATATATATTACATAATTATCAACTCCAACGCTACTTTACTAAAAGCTTGGAGCTACACTCTCGAATTATATAGAATTACGAAGCCCGTATAGCTAAGTCTTCATGACATATCATAGTGTATCATATCCCCATAGGATTATCCATAATCAGCTTAAGGATAAGTTCTGTCTTACCTTCCTGATTATTTTTATCTTACGTTCTATTATCTCACCATCGAAAAACTTACCATCTAAAGATAGTATACCATTTGGTTACACCTATGTATCCAAATAGTTACGCATTCTAGTTTTTCAATTACAGAAAAACGCATATAAGACGATATCATTACTCCTAAAGAGGAGCTACGGATTCCATATCTATGAATAATAGGTCTACGCTATCAAGAGTCATGTCTCCAACATACCAGCATGCATAATACTATTAAAATATGGGTGTCACCCTTTGGTACATCAAATGACAGAAGTCAAGACAATGGGCCACTATTCATCTCAAGATTAAGATACAATACGAATGATTGTCTAAAATGAATTGATTTGTCGAGACAGAATTATTAATCTAAATAAATTCACTTTATATCCCGATCCAGCACATCATCACCTATGACAATGTGCTAATGTTTCTATTCATGGAGTCCACCTCCAATGGCCAAGACAAACCATCTCCCAATAAGGATATAGACAACATAATAATCTTTACATGAATAAAGCTCCCAACTTTATTCCCTCGACTGTGGATCTTATGTTTTAGACCGTCACCTTGAGAATCGCATCTTTCGCATAATATGTCTATTATATGCCCAATTCTTAAAGGTTTAGACCGACAGTCTTAAACTTTTATTTGCTTAACATACATTCAACAAATACGAACATAAAGAGGACAAGATTTGATATATAAATAATAAATAAATTCTTTATTCTTAAAAATGTCTCCAAAAACATATTACATTTTTACTCTTTGAAGCACACACGTCTAACAATCTCTCGGTTGCACTGAGTGAGTAAATATGACATATCTTGTATCCCCATGGCTTCTACATGCCTCTCAAAAACTCTCGTAGTTAGTGTCTTTATGAATGGATCAGCTAAATTATCCTCAAATGTGATTTTGCATATAGCAACATGCCATCCTCAACGAAGTCCTTTATCACATGATACTTCCAATGAATATGCTTACTCTTCTTGTGAAATCTTGGTTTCTTAGCATTAGTTACCACCGCATTGTTATCACAATACAGTGATACTGCCTTATCCATACTAAAAACTACCTCAAGATCCTCAAGGAACTTGCGGAGCCACACTGCTTCTTTCGAAGCATCACTTGCTGCCACATACTCGACCTCCATCGTTGAATCCGAAGTGCAATCTTGCTTCACACTTCTCCAACTGATGGCACCGCCACCTAGAGTAAACACAAAACTCAAAGTCGATCTCCTAGAATCTAGACAGGATTGAAAATCTGAGTCAATATATCTTAGTGGAGTTAAGTCCTCTCCCGAATACACATGCATATACCCTTGAGTCTTTCTCAGGTACTTGAAAATATGCTTTACCGCAACCCAGTGGTTTGATCCTGGATCTGCCTAAAATCGACTTACAATCTAGACCGTATAACAAATATCTGGTTGTATGCAGAGCATGGCATACATGAGATTACCCACTACCAAAGCATAAGGTACCTTCTTTATGTATTCTCTTTCTTCATCAGACTTTGGAGAGTCTTTCTTAGAAAGAGTAATTCCAGACCTAGATGGTTGCCCACCTATCTTAGAATCTTGCATTGCAAACCTCTTCAGAATTTTATCTATGTAGCTAGCCTGGGATAAAGCTATTATTTTGTTCTTCCTATCTTGAAAGATCTGATACCTAAAACAAAATTAGCCTCTCCCATCCTTCATGTCAAACTGCTTGGTCAACCATAATTTGACCATGACAATGCCCCAATGTCATTGCCAATTAGTAGAATGTCATCTACATAGAGCAACAGAAAAACCACTTTCCCATCCTTAATGTGTTTGTAAACACATAGCTCATCTACATTTTGTAAGAACCCATAAGTCTTGATCACTTGATCAAATCTTATGTTCCAAGAATGGGAAGCTTACTTAAGTCCATAAATTGACTTTAGTAGCTTACAAACCTTACCCTCTTGACCCTTGACCTTGAACCCGTCTGGTTGTTTCATATATATGGACTCATCAAGATAGCCATTTACAAAAGCTGTCTTGACATCCATCTACCAAATCTCGTAGTCGAGAGTGGCAGCTATGGACAAGAGAATTCGAATGGACTTAAGCATGGCCACAGGTGAAAAGGTTTTCTCATAATTGATTCCTTCCCTTTTCATGTAACCCTTAGCTACCAGTCTAGTCTTAAAGGTTTCAACCTTTCCATCCACTCCTTTTTTCCTCTCGTAGATCCACTTACACCCTATGGATTTTACCCCTTTAGGAAGATCCACAAGCTCCTAGACCTAATTAGTCTCCATAGACTTTATCTCTGTGTTCATGGCCTTTGTCTAGAATTTTGCATTAACATCCTCCATAGCCTCTACATAAGTATAATGATCCTTGTCATGTTCATCTGGTTTAGCCAAAAAGGCCTCACCATTGAACATATGCCTCTCGGGTTGACGCTCGATCCTCCCACTACACTGAAGCCCCTTAGGTTTTCGTTCGGCTTCTTTTGGTGTTTCTACACTGATCGAAACGGTTTCATTTAGAACCTTTGAATGATTGGATCACTCTGTAACTCCTCAAGCACCACTTCAACGCTTAAAGTCATCCATGTAACTCTCTTAAGAAAAATTGCATTAGTTGAAACCACGACTTTATTTTTCTTTAGGTTATAGAAATAACCCCTTTTTAGTCCCTTTTGGATATCCTACAAACACGTAAACTTTCGAACATGCTTCCAACTTATTCGCATCCTTAAACAGGACATGAGTTAGACATCCCCATATATGAATATGGTTTAACGATGTCTTCCTGGCCGTCCACAACTCATGAGGAGTTTTAGGGACCGATTTTGCAGGCACATTGTTCAAAAGATAACATACAGTTTGTAGTGCATATCCCCAAAAGGATAAAGGTAATGATGAATAACTCATCATGGACCTCACCATGTCTAATAAAGTCCAATTCCTCTATCCGCTATGCCATTCTATTACGGAGTGCCTGGTGTAGTCAAATGGGATAAAATCCTATTCTCTAGTAAGTGTCCTAGAAACTCATCAGAAAGGTATTCTCCACCTTGATCAGATTGAAGTGACTTTATGGGTCTACCTAACTGCTTTTCCACCTCAGCACGAAACTCCCTGAACTTGTTAAAAGTTTTGCTTTTGTGGTGCATCAAGTACACATACTCATACCTTGAGTAATCAACAATAAAAGTGACAAAGTATTCAAACCCTCCTTGTGCCCAAATGTTCATCGATCTGCAAACATCACTATGCATAAGTTTTATAACCCCTTCGGCCCTATTGCCCTTAGACCTGAATGGTCTTTTGGTCATTTTACCCTCCAAATAAGATTCACATTGAGGTACAAATTTCACCTTTAAGTGACTCAAAGGTCCATCCCTTACCAACCTTTGAACCCTATTTAGGTTAATATGACCAAGGCACAAATGCCAAAGATAAGCCTTATTAGAGTGAAAAATTTTACGTCTCTTAGAGTTATTCAATTCATCTTAGCATTAAACAATAAGTCATTCTTAAGTTTGATAAAATATAGATTATTTTGCATCCATCCAGAACTGATAAAAGATTTATTTTTACGAATCACTATTTTATTATTATAAGAAACGAAATATGAGTCTTTAAATAAACAAGCTATAGAAATTAAATTCTTTTAAATTTAGGAACATAAAAACAATCTCACAAAATTAAATTCCTATAATTATCAAAATAAAGATGGACGTCCCTCATTACTTCCGCTAAGACCAAGGATCCATCACCCATCTAAAGTGTGAAGTCTTCATGAAGCAGACTTCTCGTTTCTTTGAACCCATGCAAAGAAACACAAACATGATTAGTTGCACAAGAATCTATGACCCAAATGTCACTAAATTCTTCAACTAAACAAGTTTCTAAATATAGAAGATCACATCTACCTCCTTTGGAAAGGAAGTCCTTGCAATGCTTCTTTATGTGCCCGACCTTTCCATAGAAGAACCACTTAAGCTTCTTTGGGTTCTTCTTTTTCTTCTTTTTGCTCTTAGTGTTAGCAGGAATAGAAGGCTTCCCATTTTTGGTCCGTTGCTTCTTTTCATTCCCTAAATTGTGATTGGAACCAGAAGCAGCTACCAAATTGGCCTCGCCACTAGTAGGAGACTCCTTGATTAGTAGTTCAAACTCTTGTAACTATTTCATTAATTCTATTAAGGTCATATCTGATTTATTGCTTAAATTAAAAGTAGCTCTAAATGAAATAAACTCTTTAGACAGAGTCTAAAAGACCATAGTCATCTAAGTTTCAGCATTGATGTCGGCTCCATTGGTTTGTGCCTTAGTGAGGTAACCCATGACCAACATCATGTGTTCCTTTATAGATGTCCCTAGCCTCTGCTTACAGTTCAAGAGTTTTTGAAATGCCCCTTGCCGCTATGTTAGGGCCTGGCCTCCAAATATGTCTTCTAGATTATCCAAGATCTGCTTAGCAGTCTCATAATCCTCATGTTGAGCCTGCAGCACATTATTTATGCTAGCCATAACATAGCAACAGGCCTAATCATTTGCATCTTTCTAGTGATCGTACGCTTAGAATTGCTCATTAGTGGAGTCTTTCATAGGCTCGGGAGGACAAGGAGTTGTTAGCAAAAATTTTAGTTTCTCAAAGGAGAGGACGATGTCTAGGTTCCATTTCCAATTATTATAGTTCTCTCTAGCTAATTGGTTTTTGTCAAGTATCGAAGATAAAGCATTTTTAGATATTTTTAATCTACAATAAAGAATCATATACCAAACATAAGCAAACATATCATAATAATTTAGTAAGTTAACACAATCATGCAAAAACATACAAATGTGTTTATGTGTTAAAACTTTGAAAATATCACAACCTTACAACGATAATTCCCAACTCAGAATTCAATAAGCTCCTAGGAAAGTCATGCCAAATTCAATCAGGAACACAGATCTCCTCCTGATTTAATATATGCCATCCAAGTCCTGTATGATCTAGCATATATTAATAATCATTTCTTTAGCCATTAATTTTATTAACAGATCTCCTAGGGGAGGTTAATAATAAAATTGACATGAGTGTATAATCATCGTTTCAATATTTTATCCATGATTTATAATCACCACCTAGGGGTGTGCAACCATAAATAATCTAAAATACCTTATCCTCTCAGAGATTTAATCTAGTACATAATGGAAATCCCTTCCTAGGGGTCAGGACCATCATGTTCTTCCTATGGACAAACGATGGAGGCCTTAGGTCCTCTCTTCGAAAACCTTCTCCCACTCAATCTTTTGAAATCAAGGTTTTATTTTAAGAACATGTATGAACAATTTTAATATGAGCAGCACTCCCTATTCTATATGACATGTTATCAATATGCATGGCAAATCATATTATAATGTAGACAAGCAAAGCTACAAGTAAAATAATAATAAATAACCGTAATATTATGGTTCTACCCGAATAGAAAACAAAGATTACAAGAGAATGATCGAAACATTTTATCGATTCTTCATCCTTGAATCCTCAAGTTGTATCCTTCTTCAAGTAATGCCCATCCGTAAGTCTTCAATCCCATATGAATCGAATACTTCAAATTTTCGGTCATATCCAAATTTTGATGTTTCTCAAAATTGTCCCAAAAATAAAATTAAAATTGCATAAAAAACTGCACCTTTTCTAGAATAATTTTTTTTAGCTCTCTACTGGCAAGCCAATCTAGGTGATCAGCCTGCCAGTCATGACCCACCGACCTGTCGATCATTTTAGATCGGCCTGTCGGTTCATCACATATCGGCCTACCGAATTGGTAAGTATGGCTTGCCGCTTGAGCCACCAAATTTCTACCTTGTTGATGGCCTGCCGATTGGCAACCATTGGCCTGTCAAACTAGAAGGTTTGGCATACCCACCTAGCAAACATCACCCTTCCCAGAAAATACAATTTTTAATACAATTCATCAATTTTATTTTCAATAATTCAAAAACATAAAATTAGAGAATCAGGAAATACTTAGGAGTGCCATCATCCATCTTCTAGATTCGACTACTTCGAATGATTATTTAATTACAAAATTCTTACAAATTTAAACTTAAATAATAATTCCTAGACGAAGATGATAGTCTGCCATTTAATTACATAAAAAACCTAGGTACATATTCTAACCTTTAAGGAACCATAACCAATATATATTAATTAATTAATAAATAATTAAATAATAATTTAATCAGCCATAATTAATTAAAAAGCATTCACCATATAATCCATGGCAACATATAAAAATATATAGAAACCTGTAGTGCCAACTCTCTATAAAATTAAATTCAAGTATAGGAGAGATCAAGATCACATAATTTACACATAGCATGATCACAAACTCGTAAATTTACCTAAAAACCGTGGCTCTAATACCAATTGTTGAAAAAATAGCACACAGTAAATTTTTAAAATTTTTATATTAGAATATTTTTCAAAACACAAGTTAAAAACACTATATGCATAAATTAACCAGATCTTACTAACGTTAAAATGCTGAAGAACTCCCGTAATCTGTGAAGAGAAGTAACGTTTCAAAAGAGCATCAACCAACTAGTCTTCTTTGCTATTCTCTATCCATGATTGGAGTGAGTGTGGGCTTACACGTATAGCTCTTCCTCAAGGTGACTCTCCTTCCAACCAATTGAGAAAACCTAAGGCTAGTGTTCGTGATTTGTAAACAAGAGCTCTCAGGGAGTTTTAGAATCTCACTATCAAAGTTTCACTTTTAATCTCTCAACTGATATGAATAATAATGAGACTCACTCCCTTTTTATATAGGTTAGGCCCATGAGTTAGTTCTTATTAGATAATGCCTCAAATTTCAAATTAGAATCAAGCTCGGATCAATATCTAATGAAATCCATGTGAAAACATGTGACCTTTTTATCGTACAATTGGCATGCCAATTTATCTAACTGACATGCCGAACTTGCTCCATTGGTAGGCCGAACATGAGGATCGTCATGCTGAACTGTCGATAAAAATCATAGCGAATCTTTTATTTTCTACTCGAGATTTTATAGGATAAAGTCTTAGTTTTAATGCAAATAACCCAATGGAAAAGTTATCTAATTAAAACAACTTTATCTAGATAATCTATAGGAAAATAAATGAATTCCTAATAATTCAACAAGTTTATCTCAAATTAATTCAAAATTAATCTAACCAAAAAATAGATATAAATTATTTGATCTCGATAATTCAACAAGTGTATCTTGAATCAATTTTGTCACAAAATTAATTCAACCGAAAACATACATGAATTATTTGATTATTTCAAATTTTAGCCAATCTAATAAATATGACATAAGTCACCAATTACTAGAAAAACACGCCGTATCATTACAGGATTTTGTGAGCTAGTAAAGAGGACCTGATAGACCTATATAGTTCAAGCTCCCGATAATTATGAAACCCAATATCCCAAATATATATTTCATAATTATCAACTCTAACACTACTCCACTAAAAGTTTGGAGCTGCACTCTCGAACTATATAGAATTACGAAACCTATATAGCTAAGTCTCCATGACATATCTTAGTGTATCATAACCCTATAGGATTATCCATAATGGGTTAAGGACAAATTCTGTCTTACCTTCCCAATTATTTTTATCTTACGTTCCATTATCTCACCATCAAAAAACTTACCATCCAAAGACAGTATATTATTTGTTTGCACTTATGTATCCAAATGGTTGACAGTTCTAGTTTTTCAATTACAGGATAACGCATATAAGAGGATATCCCTACTCCTAAAGAAGAACTACGGATTCCATATCTATGAATAACAGGTCTACGCTATCAAGAGTTATGTCTCCAACGTACTAGCATGCGTACTACTATTAAAATATGGGTGTCACCCTTTGGTACATTGAAAGACACAAGTCAAGACAACGAGCCCACTATTCATCTCAAAATTAAGATACAATACAAATGATTGTCTAAAGTGAATCGTTTTACCGAGACAGAATTATTAATCCAAATCAATTCACTTTATGTCCCGATCTAACACATTCTCACCTATGATAATATGCCAATGTTTCTATTCTTGGAGTCCACCTCCGATGGCCAAGACAAACCATCTCCAATAGGAATATAGACAACATAACAATATTTACATGAGTAAAGGTCCCAACTTTATTTCCTCTATTGCGGATCTTATGTTTTAGACCATCACCTTAAGAATCATGTCTTTAGCATAATCTCCATCACATGCCCAATTCTTAAGGGTTTAGACCGACAGTCTTAGAATTTTGTTTGTTTAACATACATTCAACAAATATGAATGTAAAGGGGATAAGATTTGGTATATAAATAATAAATAAATTCTTTATTGATAAAAATGTCTCCAAAAGCATATTGCATTTTTACTCCTTAGGGCATACACGTCTAACAAAAAATATAAAATTAACCACTTATTAGATTCTTTTAAATACTTATCTCACTTAAACACCTTTTTTTTCATCCATTTCTTTCAAATGCTATTTTCTCATAGGCACCCTTATAAGTAATTGTCTCTTTGATCTGCCTCCATTCAAATATTTTCTTTATTTTGTCCGTAAATGCATTCTACTTATTTTTTTAAGGCGCTTTACATAAAAACATTCAAAATCTCGCATTTTTACCTCTAACTATATATTATAAAAATTATTTTCCTTTTTGTTAAGGAGAGTAACAAAGTATCCCTATAAGTTATGATAAAAATATCGATATTGCCTTTACTGATTTACATTAAAAAATTTTTAAAGACAATTTAACTAGAAAGTTAAATGAAATGAACGTTAATTTTGGAATTTTGAAATTTTAGACATTTTGTGAGTTTGTAATTTTAGGGATTTGTTTAATAGTTTTTAACTTTCGGTTTATCCAATATAGTAAACAATATTTTACTTGTCAAGGATTACTCTTATAATATTTTTAAAAATTTGAAAGATACCAATTATATTTCTATACTAATAGAAGAAACATGAAATTTTAAAAGAATATAAGGAATATTTAGGAAAATTGTCCTATAAGATTTACTTCTAATTGAATATATGTTAGTTTAATGCTAAGTTACTTTACTTTTACAATATTTTCTTCAATTCTAACCACCATTCTTCTTTCGTCTTTTTTTTTTTTTAACTTTTCTCCCATCTATTTTATTTCTCCACAACTGTTTTCGTTAATTTTTATCAGAAGCATTGCTAGCTCCTAAATATTTATATTCTTAAATAATTAACTAAAAATTACCATATTGAGACAAGTACAAAATTTTTATTTATTCAATTTAATAGAATATATTAAAATCCAGTATGATAAAAAAAAAAAAGAAAAGAAAAAGTGCTAGTTGCACTTATTTTCTCGCTCTCTTTTTCCTTTTCTTTTACACTCACTCTAATCACTACTAGACATACGGACCCCATTATCTTAAAAAAAAAAAAAAACTATAGTAAACATGAAATGTTTATTTTTAGACTGTTTTCTAATAATTGATTACATTACTCTACTTAATTCTTAATGAATCGATAGATTAAAAGCAAAACACGCCATTTGAAATTTTTTAACATCTGTGTGTAAAAAAAATCGACGAATTACACAGTGCTTCCAACTAGTATAAAATGAACATAACACAAAAATATCAGTGAAAAAAAAAAAGAAAAACAATTTAGACTTCACGAGGGGGGACATTTTTCCAATTATATGTTGGCTAGCTTTACAAAGAAGTTACCTCGTTCTCCGGTTGACCAGCCAGTAAAAGTCTAAAAGCCATTAGCCTGTGATGAAATATTTCCAAAGTAAAGTAGTGCTGAAACTTCCTTGCTAATTTTCTTGACCATCATACGGGCGTTGATATTCCTTCAAAAAAATTCAAACACGCGTTGATAAAAAAGGAGAAGAATAAAGTTGCATTATTCAATTCATACACGCAAGAAAAGTATTCCACCATAATTTGTCGCACCGTATGTCGTTGCATGAAATGATCATAGCCACCATGTGGTTAACTTTTTAGTCTTCTCCAGCAAATTATTTTAGTTGACTTGAAAGGTTCAACAATTTGACTTTCGCTTCCAGTTTTGCTTTCCTTCCCCCCCCCCTCTTAACGGTTATCATGCTTTTATTTTATGTTTCTGATTTAATTATTCTTTTAAAAAATTAACCCCCAAAGCAGAAGATATCTATCTTTTAAAATAAAAATAGAGGCGTCCATATGTGGTCTTTTCCGGCCTTTTGAACGGCTGCGAAGCACCAAAAAAATAATAATAATAAAGTAAAAACAAATAGTCAATTTGCATAAAAGCTTCTGCTTCCTTGATATTGCCAACCCATTCTTACAAGCGTGGTGAATGGCGGTTCCCAGTACGGCTGCTTGACGCGACACGCACTTTTGCCAACCTTTACTTTCTGTTTATTTATTTATTGTCTTACTAATTTTCACTTGATCATGGTCAACTCTATGTTTGAATCTCTTTTCTCCTTTATCCCTATGTATGTCGTGACAGTAGAAATTCGCATGCGTTTGGTAAATAATATAATATAACAGTAATACAGGTTATGATACAACAAATAATACAAACCTGACATTTTTTTTATAGACTAGGGGCAAAAATTTTTATAAATTAGGGACAAAAAATTAATCACGGCTCATTTTAATGTCAACCTGAAGCTGACTCGTTCAAAGATGGGTCGTGTTTGGATTAACCTGCATAACATCAAAATTACTCATTTGACCACAATTAATTATTTAAATTTTTTTAAATATTTCCCCCTATTATCAAATATACCAATGACACAAAACCTTACCTTACTTAATCTTAGACTAAGTTTTAAACTAAATTGATTTTAACTCTTGAACAATAAGAAGATGATTTTAGCTTGATCATTTGGACTTTTTTATTTTGCTGGACTTATTATTTTGTTAGACTTAGACTTATTGTTTTGTTAGATGTTTTTAAAAATTTTAGGACTTTGTTTTTTGTTGTTGTAGTATGGAACTCATTTGATTTTGAGAAAATTTATTTTATGTTTGTTTTTATATTATATTAGTTTAAATTCAAAGCTAAAAAACGCCATGGTTAGTACTAGTTATTAACGGTAATTAACGAGTTGCGGGTCATTGGCGGTTTGCTAGTCAGTGGCGTTTCATAGGTTGCATAAGTAATGGGTTAATACGGATCGTGTTCGCGTCAACCCATGTTAGAATGGGTCCTATTATTGTTGAGATTTCTCAACCTGTTTGTTTCACGAGTCGGGTTCCTGTCGAGCCAGTTTATGTAAAAATTGACCATCAACCTGACTCGAATCCAACCAACCGACATGAATTGCTACCCCTAGTAAATAGTTTCAAACTCATTTTAAATTAGAATAATGTGAAGCTCTTACATGCTGTAATATAAACCAAAAATATATCACAATGTAAAGTTCTTACATGTTATGATCTCTAAGTTTAGACTTATGAGTTACAAATAGAAGAAACGAATGACAGTAATCCAAGCAATAAAGAAGAACATTGCAAATTTATAGTTGTTTAGCTAAAAATATCTGACGTCCACTTAACTTGATGCACTATATTTTTAGGAAAATATTTCATACTCAATTCCTAATTGAACACTCTCAATCCATTTAGGCATAATAACGACTCAAGTTAACATTTTGCAGACCATTCTGCCGGCCCCACCTTCCTCTATTTGTAGAACCTTAAGCAAGTGAAACCATCTCCTATGAAATAATGGTACAAATTAGCTAACCTCGAGATGAACTCAAGTTACCATTTTCCAGACAATTCACTATTAAAAATTGTTTATTTTATGACCGTTTAAAACTGTTGTGTAAATGTTCCACAACGGTTTAAAAACCATTGTGTAATTGTCTATCATAATAAAGAAGGCAGCTTATGTTTTTTAGCAACCTAAAAAGTTGGGTGAGGTTATGGCGTATAATGAACGCATCTTAGATGATGGAATTTTACAAAAACCATCGTGCAATATTGAAGCTTACATGACGATTTTTTTAAAAACTAGTTGTGCAAGATTAGTATTCTTACATAACGATTTATCTAAAAAACTGACGTGTAAGCCTCTTTTTCCACAACGGTTTTTTATATAAACTGCCATGGAAAATTAGTCAACTGAAAAAAGTCGAATCTCTGATTTTCCACAAGATGGCGAGTTTTGTTTCTCATCCATTAATCCACGACACTAATTAGAAAATCATATATTTACATTTAGCATAGATTTTTACAACACATGTCAAATACACAAAGTTTAAAATATATATTCAAATACACAAAAATTTTCTACTACTGCCAGAAAAAGAAGAAACCTATTTAAATAGTTTACTCATTCAATTTTAACCTTAAGTAAATCATCACCTGTGTAAAAATTCTTTCTTGAAAGCTCGACCATGCCATTATCCATAAATAGTATATCCCACATATAATGTAAACAAAATTATTGCATTCAATGTTGTCGGGTTGTCTTGGACACTTATGAGATTTATAAGCCTTTTTAGGTCAATGTGTTACACCTGCTCTTGTAGCAAATTTTCAACCATTAAACGCCCTGAAGATTTGTCAAAATAAAGAAGAATAAAACACAATATTGTAACATATATATCAAATCTTGATTTGCAACAAAGAATCGTACTTATCGACTAGTAACTTTAATAAAATCTTGGCATCGTTTATTTCAAAGGGGATCAAACGAAAACTTGGTCCTCCCATGGTTCAACAAGTACCAATGTTTCCCAACAGTGTATGGCACAAAGAATGTTTTCCAACTTGGTGATTATTATGAAAGGGCTAAAAGAGCTGTGCACTCTCTTACACCATCATCATCTCTAGCCCTTGTAATACTTGAAATAATCATCGAAGATATGAAGCTGAATTGATCATCTATGTCTCCACATTCACATTGTTCCATCATAAAACTACAATAAAATTAATGTAAAAACTTATTTTCCATAAGAATACAAGTCTACTTGATTGAAAAGAGTAAAAAATAATGATAGATCTATTGCCTTAGATATATCATTATACTGAGCATATAATAAGGATCTTCATATGACCTATAAATAGGTGTCATTGCCAATGATTGATCCCGATATCAAGCATTGAATCGCCGATCTATTCCACAAGCTATTGACTTGAATTCTTCTTCAAGTGAAGCAAAGTCAAATGTAGGCAGTGGCCCATTCGTAACAGGTTGAGCATTCTCATTGGTTTGTTTCTATGCCTAAGGTTGTGACTCTTTGGATTTTGTAGCACCTTTCTTTTTTGGATGCTTCTTTCCTTTAACATCTTTAAGTATGCATCAAGGCGCACAAATCATCTTAGGCATTTCAACAACTTCAATTAACCTTTTCGATCATGCAACAAAGCTTCCACAGACTTTAGCCATAGGTGTTGCTTCCATTGTTGGAAAATGTAGTCGTGCTACTTTGACTTTAGGGGTAACAATATTAACGTGCATGTTTTCTTTGCCTAAAATTCTTCCATGGATTGAATCAGTTAGAAGGCTCTCCATTCATGCCTTTCCAATCATAACAAGTACATGCTCACTATGGATTGAATCATCGAGAAAGAGTTTGCATTCTTTATATTCTTCGGGCTCTCCATCTTTAGGCTACATTAGAGCTTGTTCTTCGCAAGTAGTGCAACTAGCTTTGAATTTGCTGTGTTATTCAATGCTTGCATCCATCAAGCTAATACCTTCTTATGAAACTATTGTGTTCATGATGCCTTGTAGTTATGAAAGTTCCTATTGAAAACCCACTACTTATTTTCCTAGTTTCTAAGTTGGCCACAGTTGTAGTATTGAGAATACTTGATATTCTTAGATTGACCACGAACACATCCTAAATATTTTAGATTTCACAGTGCACCGTTAATATGTCATCGACAGCGACAAATTCAAATGTCCCTTAAGTTTGTTGCTCTTTATACTCATCGTGTAAAATAATAACAAATCAAGTTGTTCTTAATTAACATGTTTGAAGAATACAAAAATACAAATTAAGGATTTGAGCTCAATAAACTTACTTTCAATTGACCAATTTTTGCATATCATGGATCTTTGAATTACATATTAGGATATTTACATGATTTCATTTACAACTCTTCTCCTATTTGCTACATATTGGTCTCTACAAGCTGCTTAATTTTGCTAGGTCAATAAAACATTGATAATAAAATTATTCATATCTGTAATAGGAGTACGATGTTAAATAACCAATTTTTGCTCAAGTTTTCTACATCTTAATTGGTCAACTTTTGAGCCATATTTATTTTATTTTGTTATGGCATTTGCATGGTCTGATATTTGTTTGAATTCTTTGGAACATCGATACTACACAAATTTTCTCTAATCATCACCTGATATATTAGGGTAGTAGTTAACTGTTGTAGCAAGCAGATTTTATATACTTGGATTCAAATCTAGAATGTCATAGAAGGGTGCTACAAAAATGACATGGGGAACGGGCCTAAACCCTTTTGCTAATACTCCACAAATACTAAGCTTTTTTTCTATACCATTGCTCTATAGTGAAAGCTGTATAGATCTCTCTCTAAATAAGATTTTTTTGTTCCAAGTCTTTACTTCTTCAATCTTGTATCCATATTGGAATGTGCTCTTGACTAAGAATTCTAATCCAACTCTGTGGTACATCTCCAGCATCACCCTTTGGTTGGTTTTTTTTTTTTTTTTGTCAATGTAACTTTAATTCTTTGTCCCTTTGACCTTAGGATCAGCTATAGGCTCATGGCTCTAGGCTCATGATCAACTGCAGGATTGAACTCGTTTTTTCTTCATGGTTGACAAACTTTTTTTCCCTTTCATGTTGGGAGGATGATGCCACATACTCCTCATCACTCTCTTATGACATTTTTACTTTCTCTTAACCAAATCCTCATCCCAAACAATCACATACAAAAAATAAATATCATCACAACAATCATATGAAATTAAAACACAAAAAAACAAAAACACTAAAACTAATCAACTAAACACATAAACAAATCAATTAAGTGTTAAATAAAAAAACCAGCTAGCAAAACAAATTGGTAGAATTAATATATAAGTTAAAACTAAAACCAAAACTAAACAACACTAAAATAACAAAATCCTAGAACTAACAAAACTAGGTAACAATACTAATTAAAGCTAATTACTAGCACCATCATGCATAACTAACAAAAACACATCAACAAAAAAAAAATTAACATAATTAACATCAAAACTAATTATTTACAATGCATTAAATAAAGGAATTAAAAATTAACAATCTAAGTTACAATACTAATAAAAAAACTAAACAAATTAAATTAATTTTGGAACTAAAATCCTAAATAATTAAAATTAAAATTAAAATTATTTTACACAAATCCAAAATAATTACTAGTGAGTTTGAGCAACAAAAGACATGTATAATTGCGTTGCCCACCACATATTTGATGAAAATCCTTTATGATCATCATAGCAATTTTTTTACAATGGCCATAGAGGATTTACATCAAATATTTGGTGGCTGTTGCAATAAAAAGGATTGAAAAGGATGAGAATTGGTATTGAAAATCATCCAAAAGGAAATTCACTCGAATTTCAATATAATCCAAAAATTCCACATTAATTTTCAACAAATTTCTTGGATAATAATGAAGAGAGAGGTAAAGGAGAGAAAGAAGACATTAAGAATGAGAATAGATAATTGCGACGATGGCTTGGAGCAGTGCTAAAGTGGGCTGGAATGGCAGCGGCATTATGGACTGCCAAGGAGATGGTTGAAATGATGATGGCATGGCAGATGCACAAGGAGATGGCAAAAGAGAGAAAATGGGTATGAGAGAGAGGAAGTTTGCAAAGGAAGGAGGGAGAGAGAGTGGGTTCGGTGATGGCAGGGTCTGACAGGATAGGGTTGGGTAGAGGCGGTGGTGGTGGTGTAATTAGGGTTTTGAGTAGGCTTGGCTAGAAAGAAAGGGTGCTAAGTGTTCAAATGGCTTGAGGGCACTGGTTGTCTGAATTATTGAAGGTTTAATGGTTTTTTAATAAAACCGTTGTGTAAGCTTTAAAACAACATTATTTTAAATAAGGGCTTAGATGAAGGTTTTTTTAAAACACTTAATGTAAGCTACAAGTTGGTGCCATTTAATATACAATGTAATTCTTATATTAAAATTTTTATAATATATTATATTATATATTGAAATGAATATCACTAATAATAAAAGTATAATTCTTAATAATATATTATTAGTTTATATTAATGTTAACATTAAACAATAATATTTTTATGCTAATATTACAAATTTTTTAATTGTACTTTATATTTACTATTGTAAATTTATTTATTATTTTAAATTATTATTGTTGTTGTTGTTAGTATATTATTATTATATTATTATAATTTAATATTATTATTACCATGAACATTAATATTTTAATATTCATATTAATATTATAATATTATATTTCTAATATTATTGTTAATACTATTGTAATCCTTATAGATCAAATTAATTTTTTATATTAATATGATATTTATATTTATATTGTAAAATTAATTAGTTATTATAATAGTATTATTATTAGTTAATAATACTATAATAATAGTATCATTATAAGCTAGGGTTGAAACAGTTACGATTCAGTCCTTCGGATAGCTTACATGATGGTTTTCATGATAAACCATTGTGTAAGCCTTCCTAAGGGTTGAAACGTTGTCACCTCAGCCTTAGCTTATACGACGGTTTTAAAATTGGTCAATTCTCTTCACTTCTAATATCTTTTTCTCTTTTGCCCAGGGTACTTAACTCAAGTGTTATGCATTCCATGTCCTAAAATTTATGCAGTATAGGTAATTTAATTAAAAATTCAAATCTTTAACATATATAACGAGTTAAATAAAGTGAGAATATAATGTATGCCTGAAAAAGAACAAACAAAAAACATTGAAATGGAATGACATAAAATTAGCTTACAAATGGTTGCTTTTTCCTCTTTTTTTCTTTGGTTCCTCAACACATGTTCATTTGACATCTTCATGAAGCAAGTAGGAAACACCATTGTCAAAATCATTAAACTCTTCAACGGGCAATGCCTTTATAAAGGATCAGTGTCTATGTAATCTTCAGCAATTTCTTCTCCATAAAGAACAACTCTTGGCTTCTTCGGCATGACTAAGGACAAGTCTAAATTATTGGGATCCATTGTATAAAAATCTTGGATTGCTTGCGATGCCATAATAAAGGGATCGTTTTTGTATCCCAACCGCTTAAAGTCAACCATCATGATGTCATCATTGTCAATCTTAACATTGTTATTGTTGGCTTACTTACACTTAAAAAGCGTTATTCACAATATACTTTAATAAAGTTCCTAAATATTGTCAATGAAACCAAAGTAGCTCGTGGTCCCATATATCAGATTCTTGTCCTTTGTAGAGGAAAGATGCATAGCTTTGGCAAAAAGAGTCTCACCACTAGTTTGGATAGGATGCTTATCATCTCCTTCATGAGTGTAGAAGGAGTGTAACCATTTATGGAATATCATTTATACCTTGTAACTATCGATGATGGTCTTTTAGCTAGGCTCATTAAGTCTTCTGAGGCAGTTCTATCTTGTGATTTGGAGTATTTAGCATATATGTGTGCTCTAATCCACTTCCAAAAGGTCTGATTATGTTCATCTTGCAACCGCTTCTCATTTCTTACTCTTTTTGAGCTTGTCTCTTTTAGTTCCTTTGAGTAAACCTCAATGAATGACCCACTTCATTGGCATTATGCAGGACATAAAGACAAGCTTGCTCCCATTCCTCTCGATTTACTATTAAAGGATTGCCAATAGATAATCCTCTAGATTCAATGTTTATTTTCTTTGGCATCTTTATTGGTTCAGCATTGGACAAATACTTGGAGTAGAATTCAACCTGATTCCTCCGCTGTGCAACTTTCTCCTATGCATCCTTTTGGCCTGTTTCAGTTCCCTTTGTTATTAGGAAACAAATTAGGCCTAATCTATATGAGATCCAACTGTGCTTTTTCACGATCTTTAGTTTTCCATGGAATGTCAAGCAACATGCTGACTATTGATTCAAAAATGTTTTTCTCAATATGCTTAACATCAAAGCAATTACAAACGAAAAGTGTCTTGCAACACAGAAGTTCATAGAAGATTGATCTCTTTTTCCAAGGTCCATTTATCTTTGTCTCATCTTTACTTCACTTTCTTATCTGAAGTGCTACGTCTACATTTTTTACCCTTTCAAATACTTTTCACCTATTAAAGGCTAGGAAGGGTCTCTTTCTTTAGTGTTACCATCAAAAGTTTTCCTTCATTCTTAATAACAATGATCTCTCGGCAACCATATTATATGGCCAAGAAAAATAGTTTTCTTTCCATTCTTCAACTATTTGTAAGATGTTTTGTTCATACAAATAGGATAACTAATAGAACTCTTTACCATATAACCGAATAAATTGCCATATGCGGTGAAGTCGTCAATTATCTATATCAATATTACATGGAGTATAAATGTGTCTTATTAGTAAGCAAATCTAACTTTAATTCCATTTTCCTACAAGTTATTTAGGTCATTGATTAATGGTACCAAGTACATGTTAATGCCATTCCCTAGATAGTGGAAAACCAAAATCAGTAGAGTCAACATCAAGAACTTCTGCTTCATGCTTATTTTTGAAGAGAGATTGTAGTTGACAAGTATTACGAGCCAAATGCTATGCCTATTATTCATGTTACCATGTAGGTTCATACCATCCATCAACAAAGAGAAATGTAGATTTCTTAGATCTACAATCAATTTAGGATGATAGGCTTCAAAAGTCTTCCATTATGGTGAATCCATTGGATATCTAAGCATACCATCGTTGAACCATATGTCATGATGTCATGTCAAATTATTGGCATGCTCTACATTTTTGAATAAATGCTTCAAATGTGGTAGTAGGGGAATATACAACAACATCTTCATCGGCACTCCCTTCATATCATTTTTTGACTCTTTTCCTTTCTTTCACCTTCACTTTTACAAACTAGAAAATTATTCAAGACCTCATAATCCTTCCTATGAAGAACACAATTATTTTCACAAGAATGGATTTTCTCATACTCTATTCCTAAAGAGCTCAAAGTGTTCTTAAACTTACACATACTAGTTGGTAATTTATTACCCTCTAGTAGAAGCTTTCTTAGAAATTCCAAAAATTTCGTGAAATTAGAATTTGAACACCCACCCAACACCTTCAAATTTTATAATCCAACAAAAGTTGACAATTTTTTTGAAATTTGTACACCCATTATACGCAGGTTTCTCGTCATCATTCATCATTGTCTCAAATAACTCTAGATGGTGGAAAAAGTGTTCTTCCAATCATTTACCATATCAACCATATTGTCAAGATCACCTATATTATCCTCCTCCACAATAGGTTCCTTTCCTTTACTACTAAAATATGGATTAAAAAAACTCACTATAAAAATGCCTGGTTTAGTAACTACAAACAATCCCATGTCGAAATAAGTGTCCTTTAATAATTGCAATTGAATGAGATCTATTATTTCTATATTGAACACAAGAACACTAAATTTAATCCCTTTGGGCATGAGTTTTACAAAATAACAAAAATTCTTCCATACCATTGGCAAATCGTTTGGTGAATCTATGTTCCCACATCCATGTCCTATCCATTTTTGAAATCTTAAATGAAAATATACAATTCAAATACATACAATTTCACAAATTGCAAGAATTAGCTAATAGCAAAAATTAACTAACCTCAAGATGATAAAGACAAGCAAGTGAAGGAGAATCAAAATAACATAAATAATCAAAACAAAAAAGAGAGAACACCAAGAATTTGTATTGGTTTGGCTGAAAATAGCCCACATCCACCTAATTTGATGGTCTATAATATTAGAAAATGAATACACACTCGATGCCTCAAGAGAAATTTTTATACCCTTATTGTAGCCTCAATTCCCTATATTTATAGAAATCTAAGCATGTAAAACAATCTCCTATTATGTAACCCCTTCCCCCCAAGGGTAAGTCTTCTCCTTCCACATGGATATAACTATCCTTCCACTTTTAACCTTCTCAAAGGCATAACATCCACTGCCTTATCTTGCAACGTCTTTTATCTTGTTATCAACTTGAGGCACGTTGTATGGTGACTAAGCTAGAAATTTTGATATTGATTGGTGTTTTACACATACAAGTATACATAGTCGCACAAAAGTAATAAAAGGTGATAGGGTTGTTGATCTCATAAGAATTATGTTTAATTGGACTAATTACCAAAATTGTCAATTCTAGAGATTATTTGAACAACCAATTAAAACAATAATAAAATGACAAATAAAAATACTAAACTATACTAACCACTAAAATAAAAATGTTATAGGGATCCAATTTTGTCCAACTACATAAGGCCTCATTTTTTTCTTTATTAGGTTGCCTAACTAAGAGAAAGTCAGGTATCTCTAGTCTATGTATAAGCTTCTCCCAATAGTCAAGTTGAAATATCCTTAATTAAAGAACAAAATATATTTCTATAATTGTCAATTAATTAGGGTTCATTAAGATGTAGGTTTTCCTCTAGTGGCTACACAATTCTAGCATGTATGTTCCTATTATACTAGCAATCATTTATGTTTAGCCTAACCTATAATTCTCTCTCCCAAATTTATTATGGTTTTCTAATCAACTAATGTTAGACAAGATGCCTTAAGGAGTAAAACATTTTAGTATGATTTTGGAGATATTTTATCAATGAATAGTTTATTTGTTGTTCATATACTAAATGTTGTCCTCTTTACGTGTAACACCCGCCATTTTTTCATATAATGATTAATGATAGTTATTTAACAATGTTAAGTATTTTCTTTATGATATAATGTTACTAACCATTTATTTGAGAATTATGATAGGTGATGGTCACGTGGAATTGATGTGCTCAAGGTGTTCATGTCATTTGTGATGTATGTACGATAAATACTTAATGTTTTGATTGCATGTAATATGGTATGTGGTACTTCGGCAAGCCAAAATTTATTTTCTAAAATGGCATGTCGATGGATTTAATTGGCAAGCCGAGCTTATAACTTTGGCAGGCCAAATTAAGCCATCGGCAAGCTGAACACTGCTAACAAAAAATCAACAAATTATTCTGAAATTTTTGCATTGATGACTAATTTAATTTATTATGAAAATTCTAAATAATTGATATATTTTATCACTTTCCTTATCCATGTTAGAGAAGGTTTGACTTTTAAAGATGATTTGATTTGATTTGTGATAAGGTTTCCTAAATTAAAAAGATGAGATTTGGTAGTTAGAGCAAATCTTAGATTTCTTTTATTTTTCTTATCTCTCCCATCATACACATATATGCTCCCTTATTAAAAAAAAAAAAAATCTGCTACACTTATAGAGAAGATTACCTTTTCTTTCATAACATTCTCACATTTACACGCAAATATTTTTCTCTCCCGTAAAGATTTCTCTCAAACTCTCTCTCTCTTCCTCCCATGTTCTCTCTTTCTTCTTCTTCTCTTCTTCATGATTTTCTTCCCTATTTCTTCCTTATTTTCTTGTGAATATTTGAATGAAATATTTGGTTTTTAAATCATGTTTTTAAATTTAAATTGTTTATCTTAATTAAGGATAACAAAGATGAATGTAATGACATCTATGACGTCTGTAAGGGGGCATTACAGGCTTTGGCATCAGAGCGAGTTTCTGTTTTCAATTCATATTGCCACACGTCAGTCCAAGTCCTTCAAGTAAGTATATTTTAAGTTAATTAATATGAATGTAAGTTTAATGATAAGTATAAGATTTAGTTGTATAATGATAAATGTCCTTGAGCATAACTTAATAGTGAAATCCTGTCTTATAAATTGGAAGACTATTCCTAAACTTGTAATTCTTTTAGGAAATCAAAGATGTGCCATCGTTAAAGAATGCAAACTCGTGCTCAAACCAATGAAAGGCTGATGACGGTTATTGTTGAATTACAAAGGCAACTTGAAGAGCAAAGATGGGAGGTTGAGGAACTACGAGCTAATGGTCAAGGAGGTCAAAGACCAAGAAATGACATGCCACCTCCTCCTCCACCTTAGCCCCGAAGAGAAGAAGCCCCAGCTCCTACACCAGAACCAAGACCCATCTACTAGGAACTGTTGCTAGTTAGATGGAAGAGGGTTAAGCTAGCAGACTTTGAAGGTTCAAAGGATCCTTTAGTTGCTTAAGGATAGTTGAAGATAATTGAAGCCACTTTGATGCTCATGGGTTTCACTGATAATGAGAAAGTCCTCTGTGCTTTGTACTGCCTTAACATGGAGGATAGAATCTAGTGGGACAGAATTGAGCAAAGTAGAAATGTAGACAAGATGACATGGGCTAATTTCATTCATCAATTTAACACGAAGTTCTTCCACATGAACATTTCCCAGAAGCATTATGATGAGTTTGAGAACTTGCGCCAAGGAGACATATCAGTTACTGATGTGGTGGCTAAATTCAACCAGTTGGCATGCCTTTGCCCAGGGATGGTTAGCAATGAAAGTGTAAGGGTTATAAGATTGAGCAGAGTCCTTAGGCTAGGATTGCTGCAATTGTTGATGGGGCAAGCCTACCCAGAAACTAAGAACAAGTTGTCTTAAGGGCCCATCGAGCAGAATTTCATCTGCCAAAGCTAAGAAGAAACTAGCCTCATCCAGGTCAATTGGTGAATAATGTCAACGCTTAGAATTGGCCTCAGGGCAGAAAAAACAACAACAACAACTAGAACTAGAGGAACAATAAGAGGAAGGGTGACTTCCAAAGCCACCAGGGCCATGGTAATAAGAAGTAGAATGGTGGATAGTACAACAACAATAATAGGCAAATTTAACCATGCACCAAATGTGGGAGAAAACATCTAGGTGAATGTCATTTGGGGACAAACCAGTGTTTCATCTGTGGATGTGGAGACCACTTTGCCAAGAACCGCCCCAACCAAATCCATCAGATGCAAGCAGCCTTATATGCACAGCTAATTAGTTAGGGAAGACTTGAAGCCCCACTTACCAATGCCCATATCTATGCAATGATGAGTGACTGTTGAAGCCTCTAATGTTGTCACAAGTTAGATTTCAAGTCTTTGTTTTAATGCACATGCTCTTTTTGACACTGGTGCCACACATTCTTTCATATCATCATCATTTGCTAAGAAGTTAGGACCACATTTAGAGCATATGAGACAGGGATTCACTACAAAACTATCGTCAGTGGAAGTGATGATGTCTACGCATTATTTGTGTGCAGTTCTTTTATGGCAGTTCTTTTATGGATTTTTGAAAGGAAACTCTTTATTGATCTTATTATGATTGATATGTATGACTATGACATGATTCTAGGGATAGATTTTCAAAGTAAGTACAACGCTTCCATCGAATGCCAAAAAAGGTGGTTTTTTATCCAAAGGGTGAGCAAAGATTCGTGTTTGGGGACAAGCCTCGAAAGAAGCCGAACATGCTTTTGTCAACTATGAAAGTAAGGAAGTTATTACCAAGCGGCTGCATAGGTTATTTGGCAAACATTAAAAACAAAAGTCAAGAAGAGAAAGCAAAGATTGATGATGTTATGGTAGTTTGAGAATTTCTAGAGGTATTTCCAAGTGATATATCAGGCCTACATCTAAACAGAGATATCAAATTTGAAATCAAGCTCACTCTAGGCACTGACCTGACTTCTAAGGCACCTTATAGGATGGCTTCGGTAGAATTAAAAGAGTAACATTCTCAACTAAAGGAGCTTCTTGATAAAGGCTTTCTTCGACATAGCCACTCACCATGGGGAGCACCAGTCTTATTTGTCAAGAACAAGGATGGTTCTATGAGACTCTACATTGACTATAGGAAGCTAAATAAGGTGACAATCAAGAACAAGTACCGTTGCCCTGAATTAATGAGTTGTTTGATCAACTGAAGAGTGCATCTGTGTTCTCAAAGACTAATTTGTGGCTGGGATACCATTAGTTGAAGATAAAAGAAGAAGACATCCCTAAGATAGCTTTTAGATCGAGTTATGGTCACTATGAGTTTGTGGTTATGACTTTCAGTCTAAAGAATGCACCTATAGCCTTCATGGACTTGATGAATCAGATATTCAAGGATTTCCTCAATAAATTTGTCATTTTGTTTATCAACGATCTTCTTATTTATTCAAAGAGTTAGGAAGAGCTTGCCGAACATTTGAGACCAATGTTAGAGACTCTAAAGAGACATGAGTTGTATGCAAAGTTCTTGAAGTGTGAGTTATGGGTAGACAGTGTATCTTTCTTAGGCCATGTTGTATCAAAAGAAGGAATAATGACGGATCTTGGGAAAGTTGAAGCTGTTTTCAACTAGAAATAACCAAAGAATGCAAGTGGGATAAGGAGCTTCTTGGGTCTAGCTGGTTATTACTGGAAGTTTATGGAAGATTATTCCAAGATGGTAGTGCCTCTCACAAATCTAACTCACAAAGAAAACAAGTTTGAATGGAGAGTTTCCAAGAATTGAAGAAAAGGTTGACTACAGCTCCAGTCTTTGCTATTCCTGAAGGGAATGATGGATTTGTGATCTACAATAATGCTTCTAGGATGGGCCTTGGTGTAGTTTTAATGTAAAATGATAGAGTGATCACTTAGGCTTTGAGATAGCTAAAAGACTACAAGAAGAACTATCCTACTCATGACCTTGAATTGGCGGCCATACTTTTTGCACCAAAGATATGGAGACATTACTTGTATGGAGTTCAATGTAAGATTTTTACTAATCATCAAAGTTTAAAGTACTTCTTTATGTAGAAAGATCTGAACATGAGGTAGCAAAGATGGTTAGAGCTAGTGAAGGATTATGATTGTGAAATCCTTTATCACCTAGGAAAGGCTAATTGAGTGGTTGATGCTTTGAGTATGAAGACTGAGGCCACATTGATGTCGTTACAAGCAATGTCTTAACCTTTGAGGAAAAAAATTCAGGAGTTTGGATTGGAAATCATAACATGGTAGCTTTCAACACTAACTCTTGTTCCATCGCTGTTTGATAAGATTTGGAGCAAGCAAGATGAAGATGTAAGCCTCGCAAGGATTAAGTAGGACATAAAGGAAGGAAAATGTAAAGAGTTTCGTATTGTAGATGATGGAACTCTATATCTCAAGAACTACTTATGTGTTCCCAATGTTGATGGTTTAAGGGAAAGGATTTTAGCAGAAATTCATGAAATTCCTTACTCAATTCATCTTGGTGCAACAAAGATGTATAATGATCTAAGGGACAATTTTTGGTGGTTGGAATGAAGCGTGACGTTGCTTTGTATGTGAAGAAGTGATTGACATGTCAGTAAGTCAAAGTTGAACACCAATGACCAGGTGACGATTTGCAGTCAATTTAGATACCAGAATGGAAATGGGAAGAGATTGTAATGGATTTTATTATCTGTTTGCCTAGGACTGTGAATGGGTTTGATGCCATTTGGTTGTTGTCAGTCGACTAACAAAGACAGTGCATTTCATCTCCATTAAGATCACTTATTCTATGGAACAATTAGCAGAACTTTATGTTAAGGAGATAGTACGACTTTGTGGAATCCCAAAGTCTATCATTTCTGATCGTGACGGCAGGTTCATGTCCAAGTTCTGAAAAAGTGTACAGACTGCTATAGGAACTAAGTTGCATTTTAGCATGGCTTTTCATCCTTAGACCTAAGTCTAGACAGAGAGGACAAATTTGATCTTAAAAGATATGCTTTCAGCCAGTATCCTCAATTACAAGACCAGTTGGTGTAAAATGTTACCATTAGAGGAGTTCGCTTATAACAACAGCTACCAAGTGATAATTGGAATGGCACCTCATGAGGCTCTATATGGGCAGAGATGTAGGATGCCTATATGTTGGCATAAAGTTGGTGAAAAGAAGATGATAGAAAATGTCAATGACGAAAGGACTAATTTTGTCAACGAAACTTCTAAGATGATTAAGTTGATACAAAAGAGAATAGAGACTGCTCAAAGCCAATAGAAGAGTTATGCTAATAAAAGAAGAAGGCCTTTAGAATTCACAGTAGGCGATTCTATGTTCCTAATGATTGCACCAATGAAAGGAGTTATGAAGTTTGGAAGGAAAGGCAAGCTGAACTTGAGATTCATTGGACTATATGAAATCATGAAGCGGATAGGCAAGTAGCTTATCAGTAGAGATTACCATTGGAGATGTCATCTACTCACGATATGTTCCATATTTTGATGCTCAAGAAGTATGTCCCAGACCCTACCTATGTGATTAAGCCACAAGTGATTGAAATATGAGAACACCTTAGTTATGAAGAAAAGTCGGTAGAGATTTTAGATCGGAAGACTAAGATCTTGAGTAATAAAGAGATTCTTTTGGTTAAGGTAATATGGCAAAATCACCAAGTGGATAAAGCTATATGGGAATGTGAAGACGACATGAGGGTAGATATCTGCAATTATTCTGAGTTTCAAGGACGAAGCTCTTATAAGGTTGGGAAAATTGTAACACCCGCCATTTTCCATGTAACAATTAATGATAATTATTTAATGATGTTAAGTATTTTCTTTATGATGTAATGTTACTGACAATTTATTTGAGAATTATGATAGATGATGGTCACGTGGAATTAATGTGCTCCAGGTGTTCATGTCATTTATGATGTATGTACGATAAATACTTAATATTTTCATTACGTGTAATGTGGTATGTGGTACTTTGGCAAGCCAAAATTTATTTTCCAAATGGCATCCTGATGGATTTAATCGATAGGCCAAATTATAACTTTGGTAGGCCGAATTAAGCCATCAATAGGCTGAACACTGTTGATGAAAAATCAACAAATAATTCCAAAATTTTTGCATTGATGACTAATTTAATTTATTGTGTAAATTCTAAATAATTAATATATTTTATCTCTTTCCAAATCCATGTTAAAGAAGTTCTGACTTTTAAAGATGATTTGATTTGATTTGTGATAAGGTTTCCTAAATTAAAAAGATGAGATTTGGTTGTTAGAGCAAATCTTGGATTTCTTTTATTTTCCTTATCTCTCCCATCATACACGTATATGCTTCCTTATTTAAAAAAAAAATCTGCTACACTTAGAGAGAAGATTACCTTTTCTTTCACAACATTCTTACATTTACACGCAAATATTTTTCTCTTCCATAAAGATGTCTCGTAGACTCTCTCTATTCTTGCCACGCTCTCTCTTTCTCCTTCTTCTTTTCTTCACAATTTTTCTTCCCTCTTTCTCTCCCTTATTTTCCTGAGAATATTTGAATGAAATATTGGGTTTTTGCTTAGATAAATTCAAGAGAATTAGAGAGGAATCGTTTCAAGGTAAGGATTCCTTCTAGGTTATTGCAATAATTGTATTTTTCCCTTTAATTTGACCCTCATAACTTTGTCTATGAAAATTAGGATAATTCCTATAGGATAATTATTTGGCTGATCCTATGTTGCGTATTGTGTTACTTATTTTAGTTATCTAAGGGTATTTTTATGGCTAAAGAAAAATTAGGATAATTCATACATATATTAATTATGTCCCTGCAAAGTCCTATTCCTTAATTGTGAGTAAATTGTAAGTAATTGAGTTGGGTAACCTTAAGGGTCAGGCAGGTTGTTATATTTTAGTTTTGCATGATTGTCTATAAGTTGGTAAAGTGCATTTGTGTTTTTGTATTCCTTGAGATGGAAATATGGATGATGTTTTATGTTATTGGATGATTTCATGAAAATAAAAATTTACTTTCTACATGGATGTATGACATGAACACTCCAAGAGGAGAGCACTTCGAGATCACGGTGATGTCATCTAAGATAAGGTTAAGCAAGCGAGTCAAGTAAGTACATTCTCACCTATAACATGATTTATGAAAAGTTTGAAAGTATGTTTATAATGATTTTTATGGTGATTTCTATGATGGTTTTATTTAATGCTTTATTTTGAAAGTTTTTGATGCATAAGAAGGTCTGATGTATGCTTTGATGATGAGATATTTCAAAAATCAAAAGTATATATGTATCACCTAAATAAGTATTGCACACCCTATGTTTATGTCTATGTTTGTGATGTCCAAAGTTGGACTTATCATGTTTGGTTTGGGATTAGCTTCCCCTCTCCTCTCATGTCGGCGCACCTACGATGATGATAATGGTGCAATACTTGGGCCTCCAAAGATAAAATGAATGAAGGTTTAATGTGGATATTGATAATGAAAGATATGTTCTATATGAAACTATTGCAATTACACTATTATGTTAATGATGATTATGATTATGATGTTTTGTAAAGGTGTTCATAAAATGTTTTCAATTGTGAGATACAAAAGTGTACTTACTAAGCCTTTGCTTACTTAGTTTATGATCATGTTGTAGATAAATGCAAGAGGACTGTGGAATAGGTCGAGGGCAAGGATAGGCATGTGAGCAAGGAATGATGGATTGAAACAGAAGAACATGAAGACATATATTTTTCTTTTTAAAAGTTTTTGAACTATTTTTTTCATTTCTTTATATGTTAAATTTTTGCACTATTGAGTAAAATGACTTGTTTTTACATTGTATTGATTTTGCAGAAGATTGCCTATAGATTTCCCTATATCAGCCTGTCAATCTAAGTGATTTAAAATCCCTGTTTTGTAGAGCCTCGGACAGCCTATCAGTGGTTGAGGTTTGGACTGCCAGTCATGTTCAGCTTGTCGGTGTTTGAAGTTTAGCTTACTAAACTGTTTAAGTAGATTTTAAAGTTTGTTTTAAATTTTATTTAAATTATGGTCTCGTTGTTTTGGAATTTGTAAACTATCTAAAGTTTTATATATATGAGAAGTTTTAATATATGATTGTATATTTATAAATGTTATAAAAATATATATATATATATGGATCCTAGGGATATGTTCATCAAATTAAGTTTTTAAATTAAATAGTTTATCTTAATTAATGATAACTAGGATGAATGTAACGACATCTATGACATCCGTAAGAGGTAGTTACATTACATTCATATCTGTTGAATGTATGATAAGCAACAAAAGTCTTAGACTATCGATCTAAACCTTTAAGAATCATGCATATGATGGATAGACTATACGGAAGACATGAATCTTGAAGGTGATTGTCTAAATCATAAGACGGCTTGTCTTGGTCATCGGAGTGGGACTCCATAGGTAGAAACATTGGTGCATTATCATAGGTGACGATGCATTAGATCGGGACATAAAGTTAAATTGAATTGGATTAATAATTCTATTTGTGCAAATCAATTCACTTTAGGCAATCATATGTGTTGTGTCTTAATCTTTAAATGACTAATGGACCCCTACTCTTGACTTTTGTCTTTTGATGCATCAAAGGGTGACATCCTGACTTTATGATGGTACGTATACCAGTACGTTGGAGACATGGCTCTTGATTGCATAGACCTACTATTGATAGATATGGAATCTATAGCTCTTTTTGTAGAGTTAATGATATTATCTTATACACGTTATCCTATAATTGGAAGATTGGAGCTCTCAACCATTTGGATACATAGGTGTAACCGAATGTTATATTGTCTTTGGATAGTAAGTTTTCCAATTGTGAGATAATGAAATGTAAGATAAAAATAATTAGGAAGGTAAAATGAAATTTATACTTAAGCCGATTATGAATATCCTATAGGGATACAACTCATTATGATATGTCATGGACGCTTTGCTTACTCGAAACTTTGCAATTTTTATATAGTTCAAGAGTGTAACTTTAAGCATTTATTAGAGTGGCATTAGAGTTGATAATTATAAAATATATATCTGGGATCTTGTATTTTGTAATTATAGGAGCTTGAACTATATGGGTTTATCAAGTCCCCTTTGTTAACTCATAATAAATCCTGTAACGATATGGCATGCTTTTCCTATATATTAGTGACTTATGTTAAATTATTGATTGTCTGAAATTTGATAGGATTAGATTTAATCATTCATGTCCGTTTATTGATTAAATTAATTTTTTGAATTAATTCAAGATAAACATTTTGAATTCAAGATAATATTTTATTTTCTATGAGATTATTTAGATATGACTGTTTAGCTTAGATAACTTTTTTATTGGGTTATTTGAATTAAAACTGAGGCTCTATCTAAGAATCTTTGGTGGAAAACAAAAGATTCTCACGGATCATATTATTGCAAGTTTGGTGGGCCGATCTACTAGTTCAGCTTGCCGATGGAGTAAGTTTAGCAGGACGATGGGTAAGTTTGGACTATCATTCATGCAATAATCTGTTTATGCATTTTAGAAGCGATTTTCATCAGAAGTTGATCTAGATTCAAATTTTGAGGCTTTATATGATAATGATTAACCCAGGTCTGACCTCTATAAATAGGGGTGGGTTTTCTCATCTATTCTGATCAGTTGAGAAGTATAGTGTGAGTACTCTAGTGTGAGAAACTCTAAAACTCTCTGAGAGCTATTGTTCACAATCAATGTAGCACCCACCTTAATAGTGTTATGTGATTTATTATTAAATAATGTTATTAACCATTTATTTTGAGATTTATGAAGGTGATGGTCATGTAGAATTGATGTGCTAAAGATGTTCATGTCATTTATGTTGTAAGCATGATCAATGATTTATGTTTTGTTCTTGTATGATTGAATGTGGTACTTTGGCAGTTTGGTAGGCCGATGGATTTAATCAACATGCCGAATCCTTCAACTTCAATAAGCCGATTTTGAAAGTTTGGTAGGCCAAAAGCTATAGCCGAGCATCTAGTAGAAAACACATTTATTATGTGAAATGTGATGTTATATGATATATGTTATGATATTGCCATGTGTTCAAGAATGAATGAATTATATGCATGTCTTGATTTATTTACACTTAGTGGACATCGATGTATTTTTCCACTAAGCTAAGGAATTGTTTATATGCAATAAAATAATGTTATATGCATTGCATGTCATACATTAATTCATGTGATAATTTAATGTGCATATGTGCATGTGTGTGTGGTAAGTTGCCATGCAAATGGTGAGTGATGTGATAATGTATGATGTGATAGTTATATTATATGATAGGGTATGATGATGGTGGAAGCAACTAGCACCTAGGATAGACTAGTGTTGTTGGGCATGCTCTTATAAAATATGTTTGGTACATTGAGCACTAAAAAGGGGGCTCCAAATCACCCTCTTTCCCTCACATTTCTCCCAAAAACTCTTCCAACACCTCTTCCATGTTTCCTTGTCCATTTTCCCTCCCTTACTTTGCTGCAAAGACCTAGGAAAACAACAAGAAATTTCAAACTCCTTCTAACCAAACTCAAAGAACCCGAAAGAAGCCTCATCCTGAAGCAAGCTTCAACTCATATTCCACGTCTCTTCTCTACTTCTTTTCTTCATTATTCTACTACAAATACCTGGAAAAGCATCGAGAAATCTCATGTTCACCTAGCCAAACTTAAAGAAAAATAAGAAAAGCTTCATCTTGAGGTAAGCATCATCCTATAAGTAACCTGAAATTTTGTTATCCATTGATTTCCGGCCTTCGAAACTTGGTCTACAAAGTTTTGTTTTCAATGAAATTTTAGTATGATGTTTATGTATATGTTATGTGATGTTGTTCAAAGTTTCAAGTCATTTGATGTTGTCTATGTTTTGATATTAAACGTTCATCTCTGCCACTCATAGTTGATATGTTCATGATCGGTAAAACTTTGGATAAACGTGGTCTTTGTTCAAGGGGCAACGCGCTTTGATTTTTATTAAATTTGGTGGAAATATTCATCTATATGTTAGGTTTTGGATTGGAAAGTTTTATAGTAATATCATGTATATTTTATGAGTTACTGAACTTTGTTTAAACTAGGTTTTTATGGCCGTTAAACCTGTAAATTCTTGACCTCTTGATTCAACCACTTTTTATTATGCCTAAGTGAATTCTTTTGACCATGGGAATTTTTCGACTATTGTGTTTATATGTTATAGCTTGTCATTAAAATTTTAGAGCCAAAGTAATTTTATTTTATTTGTTTGAAAATGTTTACTAAAAGATGCTCATTGCTTTTCAAACCTAAAGTTGATATTCCCCTGTATTCAAATGCACATTTTGATTTATTACGACTTTAGTTGAAGCCAAATTTTGGATATGTTGTAGTTTTATGTGTCATTTATATGAAGTATTTTTGTTGAATTATTTTATGGTATAGAAAATTTATTACATAAACTTTGGTTAAGGTTATTCACTGCTTAGCTATTGCTATCAGATTTCATGTCTTTGAAAACGTGATTTATTTTAATCATCAAATGGAATTTTTATGACTAACAAAAAATCATAGTATTATATTTATATGTTAGGATTGTGCTTGCAAAGTTTCATTCATTAATTGTGTGTGAATTGTAAGTTATTGAGCTACAAAATTCATAAGGGTCAGGCAGGTTTTTCCCCTGGGCAGATTTGTTTAAACATTTAAATGGTTGATAAAATGTGTTTTGGATTGATATTTCAAGAGAAGGATGTATGAGTTATGTTATATGGTATTGTATGATATCATGAAGATGAATGCTGGTTTCTTGTGTATATGAATGATAGACATGAACACTCCAAAAGGTGAGCACATCAAGACCACGGTGACAACATCTAAATTAAGGTGTAGTAAGCAAGCTATACAAGTAAGTATATTCTCACCTACAACATGATGAAGCTTATGAAAGTTTATAAAAGTTTATGAAAGTTTTATGAGAATAAGTTTCATGATGATTTCAAGATGTTTTTACGTGATGTTTTACTATGCAAGCTTTTGATGTCACAAGAAGGTTTAATGCATGTTTTGATGATGAGGAATGCAAAAGTATATAAGTATATATATATATATATGTATCACCTAATTAAGTGTTGTACCCCCAATATTAATGTCAATGTTTATGATGTTGTACAAAGTTGGACTTGTCATGTTTGGTTTGGGATTAGCAACCCCTCTTCTCTCATGACGGCGCTCTTATGATGATGATGAATGGTGCAACACTTGGGCCCCCAGAGATAAAATTACTAAAGTTTTAATATAGATAGTTTTAAAGGAAAGATATGTTCTATATGAACTTATGCCTAATGCACTATGATGACGATAATGATGATGATTATGATTATGATGTTATGAAATGATTTTCATGAAATGTTTTAAGTTGTGAGATAGGAAAGTGTACTTACTAAACTTATGCTTACTAGTTTTATATCATATTACAGACAAAGGTAAAAAGCATATGGAATAGGTGGAGGACAAGGATGGGTGTGTGTGCTAGGAATGATGGATTGGAAAACAGAAGAACACCATGAAAGGAATTTTAATTTCTTGAACTATGATTTTTATTATTGTATGACAATTTTCACATTGTGTTGTATTAAGTCTTAAAATGGTTTTCCTTCAAATTTATTTTTTTTTGCAGCCAGATCGGTGTGCCGACCATTATTGGTTGGCCTTCCAATTATCTTTCCTTGCCTGCTGATTGACTACATTGGCCTGTCGATCTATGTTTTAAAATGTTGGTTTTTGTAGAGCATTTGACGGCCTGCCAGTGGACAAAGATTGGACTATCGATCATGTTCGACCTACTGAACTAGAAAGCAAATTTTATTGACCTTTAAAATTTTGTTTTAAAATTATGGTTTTCTTCTTTGGTACTAAGTGGGCCAACATCGAAACAGTTCACACCGGAACGATTCACATCAGAATAGTCCACAATAGTAGGGTTAGTGTGGGGCCCATGTGGAGTCAGTGTGGGGCTAATGTATGGTCAGTGCGAGGCCGGTGAACCACAATAAAACATGCATTTGGTTTTAATAAACTATTATGGTTTCATTATTTTTGGTATTAATAAACTATTTAAATATACATAAGTAGTTTTACAAAAAAATATTTTGTTCAAAAGAAAAAAAAAATGTATGCATGGATCCTAGGTTATGTTCGACTAATTATAAAGTATTTGAATAGTTTATCTTAAAATCATGATTTAAAGGATTAAAGTAGCAACATCTGTAATGTCCGTTAAGGGGGCATTACAATCAAGAACCTTAGCTCTAAGTCTTCTCAATTGGTTGGGAAGAGAGTTACTGAAGGAAGAGCTATACTACGTGTGACCACCCATACTCCAATCGTGGATAGAAAATAGCAAAGAAGACTAGTTGGTTGAGATTCTTCTAGAACTCTTTTCTCTTCACTGATTGCTGGTGATTTTCAATATACAATAGTTAGTAAGATCTGTCATTAATTTATGTATATAGCATGTCAAACTAGTGTTTTGGAAAATACTTTGGTTTAAAAATTTTAAAATTCCGCTGCATATTGGTTTTCCAACAACTTAGTAGTGATCAATCACTTAGAAGCATGAAGAACATATAAAGCAATTACTCAATATAATTAGACAAGCACAACTTAATATAAAAAAAGAATAAGCTAAGCATATGATCAGACTATATTGAAATCATAAGAAAACAAAATTAATTTGAAAATTAAATTTACACTACAAAAATAAAGTATTTTAGAGACGACATATGCTAGCTTTTAGCAACGACAGTTTATGACCACATTTATATTTTTTTTCCTAGGTATAGTTTACTTTTAGCAATGGCATGTCATCGTTAAGAATCTCAAGAAGATATAGGCACCAACATAACTTCTTGTTGGCATGTAAATAAGACTTTTAGCGATGACTTGATGATTAGGGATTTTTTGGCAAAAATTTAGTGTTTAATTGAAAATTTTGGGAACTTTTAGAAAGACTTTAAGCGACAACATGTTGTCATTTCAAGCTTCAAGAATATTTTGGCAAACATTAGCAACAGAATAAAAAATTTTCTAACTTTTAGAAAGACTTTAGTGATGATTGTTGTAATTAAAAGTTTTGGGAACTATTGGTCAAAAATATAGCGGCAAAGTGGAATTTTTGTGAATTTTCTAGGAGACCTTTATCATCGTTAAAAGTCTATACATTGTTGCTATAAATCCATAAAACAATGATGTTTCAATAAAATTATCCCTCTCTCACATTTTGGGCCGTCACTCCACCATTGTTTTGCTGCCGTTGTCACCATCTCCATCTGTAGAGACCACTCCTAGCTGTTAAACATCCCTTTATAGTGGTGGTTTGTTGTAAGTGCTTGGTTTTTTGGATTTTTATAATATTTGTGGTGATTATGTTAGTTATAATAATGATGATAGTTGTATTGATGATTGTGATGATAGCGATTAAGTTGGTAATTATGATGATGATGATGATGCATAATGGGTTGTTGATATGTGAATTAGAATGACATTTTTTGTTGTTGGGTCACTAAGAAGGCCCAAGTCAGACTCTAGGCCTAGGTAGGCATGAGATTGATCTTGACCCACTTAGTATCTATGTCATCCAAGAAAGCGCCTTTATTAAAAAATACCCCAGAAGAACAGATAAGGGATTGCATTTATAATTTAAACAGATGATCTCTATGATGGCGATAAACTCAATAAATGATCTCATTGTAGTCATCAAACTGATTAGATAGGAGTTTCTTTTGTATTTAAATTTAAATTGTAACAAAAAGGTCAGAATTTGATTGATCTAACAAACTAGAAATAGAGGCTATCTGTAGAAGGTAGCCTAAAGTCTTATTCTTGGCACCAACTCTAGCTTTGCTTTGTAAACAATTTCCTCATGTCAAAATATCACTTTCCTATGAAAATCCTGGCAAACATATCCTTTAATTAAGATGAACCACTATAAATTATTATGGGTTCTTATTATTTTCCTTCTTACGAGATTAATTAGATGAGGAATTTATAAAAGACACTTGTTAGATGAGTTTTTCCCGTTAATAGTTAGCGTCAGAAGGAGGGCGATACTAATCCTCTAATTTATTCTAGAAGAAGTCTCTCTTTCTCACCGTAATGGCAAGAACACACAATGAATCATCAAACAAAAACCAAAATAATAATGACAATACTCCACTTACTTCACTTGCTTTGCTTGCTTCATATCAAGACCTATCATAGGGTGGTGTTCGACAAGAATCGACTGAATCCATATAGGTTAATACCAGTATCATAGCTTAGAACTACAGCAACTGATGGAAGCATTCTCTCACATTAAGAATCGCCTAAACAACCTCCCATAACTAGTGGACAACAACCCCGCTCTTGCTTGCAATAATGTTGGTGACTGAGAAGAAGGGACTAGTGATTCTGAAGATGTATAGTCTCAAAGGGCTCCTATATCATGCTCTAAAAGAAGCAGACAAATAAGTGCCCAAAGGAGGCATTATACTACATAAGGTAGAGGAGCCCTTAACAATGCAGGTAGAGATGGCCTTCCTTCTTTACCTTTGAGAAATATTGTCGTTTTTAGGTTAGTCAATAGTAGGCAGGCTAAGACTTGGCATGGTGGCAACCTTATGGATCATATACATGCATGTGAAGCTCAAGGCTCCTTAGATTCTCTAAGATCGGTAGTCGGCCTCTAAGAGCATCTATGTCTCATTAAATGCATGGACCCAATATGAAGCAAAACAAGGAATGAAACCTAGATTTCAAAAATATTGATGGTCATTCCTTCACTGATGAGATCATGGCTGAACTGCTACCTCCAAAACTCAAGCTCCAAACCGTACCACTCTTTGTTGGCAAAGGAGACCCAGATGACTAGGTATAACCCTACAATTCACACAAAAGACTACACAAAGCCCTAGATGCCATTAATTGTTGTTTTTTTGACGTAATCATTGGTGGAATAGCTAGGAGATGGTTCAAAAAATTAAGACAATAGCAATAACCTATTGGCATGGCCTATACAAGGCCTTCAACACCTAGTTCATGAAAAGGTGACAATGGCTGACTTCGTGTGAAAGGCTACAAGCCCTAAAGCAAGAGCCAACTGAGTCCTTAAAAAGGATTCAATGATTGATACATGAACAAGACAATGTAATGGAACAATTCTCAGAAGATGTAACTCTCATGCCGATGCAGGGAGGATTACATTGAGGCCTGTTCAAATTATCCTTTGACAAAATCCTACATTAACTTGGGGAGAACTCTTAAGCAGAGCTCATACGTATACTAACACTAAGGAGTCATCACTATTATCCATGGTTGTTGGCATACCCTATTACAAGTTGACCATCGAACAGCCTATCGGCATATCCTATGCCAACCTGGTTTGTCAAATAGCCTACCTAACCAACCTGAACCTATAATAGTGGAAGAAAAATTAGGGAAAGAAAAAACATGAAGAGTGGTAATCAAAGCAATAATGGCCATAACATAAATAATTACTAGACTAGGCCAGAACCTGTTTAGTTATCTATATGAACATTTGTACCTATGCCTACACCAACTCCCTTTCCAACACCTACTAAAGACAACAAAAGACAAAGGCATCCATTCCGAACGTTTGACACTTACATAGACCTAGACACAAATATTGAAGAAATTTTCAATCAAGTCGAGGGCCAAAACTTGTTGAGAAGGCGTTTATTATTAGGAATGGATCCAGCCAAAAGAAAACAAAATAAGCACTACCGGTTCCATGGTGAGTTTGGTCATAAAACCTCCAAGTGCACTAAACTAAAAGATGAGATTGAAGACCTGATCAAGGAGATAAATGTGAGAGTACATAAGAGAGAGCAGCCTTGGAGGTGTCTATGCCAGCTAGAACCAACAGGCTCTAAATGGAGGCAACAACTAGCAGCTTGCAAGAGTTATCAGAACCATTCATGGTGGGCCTTATTTGGAAGGAACCACAAGGCAGGAATAAAAAAATTATGCTTGAGAAGCTAAGAATTGACTGTTACATGACATAATGAAAATTGAATAAATGTCAAACAAGATCCTTAGACAAACAAATCTCAAAATCACCTACATTGTGCAGGATGCCTGAGGTGTTCACTTCCTAGAAAGTGACACGCTCATTGTCTCAGCCAAGATTAGAAATCATGAGATATAAGGGGTCATCATTAACAATGGAAGCTTCGTAGACATTCTTTACTTAGAGACACATGAGTGGATGCACACCCTAAAGTAACATGCAATTGTTGGACATGTATGCCTTAAGAAGTAAAAATATAATATGTTTTTGGAGACATTTTTATTAATAAAGAATTAATTTTATTTAGAGGTTAGAATGTGTATCTAGGTTTTTCATGTAATTAGATGGCAGACTATCATCTCCATTTAAGAATTATTATTTAATTTTGAATTTGTAAGAATTTTTTTATTAAATAATTACTTGAAGAAGAAGGATCTAGAAGCCAAATCTAGAAAATAGATGACAGCATTTCCAGGTATTTCTTGAGTCTCTAATTTTATGTTTTTGAATTGTTAAGAATAAAATTGAAAAACAACATAAAAGATGTATTTTCTGGATGTTGTGTTTTCTACTCGATTGGCATGTCGAACCTTTAGGTCCAGCAGGCTGATGGTCATAGATCGGCAAGCCAAACTTTAGGTTTGGTAGGCCATTAGGGGGCAGAAATCTAGTGCCTCTGGCGGCAAGCCAAACTTTTGAGTTCAGTAGGCCGAACTATTATGACCAGTAGGTCGACCTAAAAAGATTAACAGGCCAGAGGGTCATGACCGGTAGGCCGATAACATAGATTGGCATACTGGTAGAGAGCTGTGATTTTTTAAAAAAGATGCATTTTTCGATGCAGTTTTGATTTTATTTTTTGGACAATTCTGAGAAACATTAAAATTTGGATATGACCGAAAATATGGAGTATTCGATCTATGTAGGATTGAAGACTTGAAGTTAGAAGTTACATGAAGAAGGATACAATGTGAAGATTCAAGGATGAAGAATCAATAATATGTTTCAATTATTCTCTTGTAATTTTTTTTTTCTTTTCTCTATGTTGGAACCATAATATTACGGTTCTTTATTATTATTTTGCATGTGGCTCTACATGATTGCTTTGCTTGTCTACATTGTAATATGATTTGCCATGTATATTGATAACTTGTCATATAGAAGAGTGAGTGTTACTTATTCAAAATTGTTCATGCATATTTATAGGTTTTTGAAGCGAGGACCTACGCCGTCCATCGTTAGTCCATAGGTAGCACAAGGTAGTTCCAATCCCTAGGAAGGGACTTTATCATGTATCGAGTTAGATTTCCAAGAGGATAAGGTATTTTAGCATGATTTATCGTTGCATACCCCTAAGTGGTGATTATGAATTATGGATAAAATATTGAAATGATGGCTACATACTCATGTTAATTTTATTATTAACCTCTCCTCTAGTAGCTCTATTAATAAAATTAATGGCCAAAGAAATGATTATTAATATATGCTGGATCATACGGGTCTTGGATGGCATATATTAATCAAGAGGGGATACGTGTTCCTGATTGAATTTGATAAGACTTCCCTAGGAGCTTGTTGAATTCTAAGTTGGGAATTATCATGGCAAGGTTGTGATATTTTCAAGGTTTTGACACATAAACATATTTGTATGATATACATGATTGTGTTACTTTACTAAATTATTATGTTTGCTTATGTTTGGTATATGATTCTTTATTATAGATTAAAAATGTCTAAAAATGCTTTATCATTGATACTTGAAAAAAACCAATTAACCAGTGAAAACTATAATAATTGGAAATAGAACCTAAACATCATCCTGTCCTTTGAGAAACTAAAATTTGTGCTGATGACACATTGTCCTCCTAAGCCTACAAGAGATTCCACCAATGATCAAACCCAAGTATATGATCATTTGAAAGATGTTAATGATCAGGCCCGTTGCTATGTTATGGCCAGCATGAATAATGTGTTGCAGGCTCAACATGAGGATTATGAGACTAGTAGGTAGATCTTAGATAATTTGGAAGACATGTTGGTAGGCCAGGCCTTAACAAAGCGACAAGGGGCATTTTGAAAACTCTTGAACTATAAGCAGAGACTAGGGACATCTATATAGGAGCATATGATATTGGTCATGGGTTAACATGATGAGGCTTAAACCAAGGGAGCTGACATTGATGCTAAAACTTAGATGACTATGGTTTTTGAGACTTTGTCTAAGGAGTTTATCTTGTTTAGGGCTACATTTAATTCAAGCAATAGATGGGATATGACCTAAATAGAGTTGATGAAATAGTTATAAGAGTTCAAACTACTAATTAGGGAGTCTCCTGCTGGTGGTGAGGCTAACTTGGTGGCTGCTTCTGGTTCCAATCCTAACCCTAAGAATGGAAAGAGACAAGGGGCCAAGATGGAAAGTATTCTATTCTTCCAAACGGCAAGAACAAGAAGAAGAAGAAGAAAAAGAACCTGAAAAGCTTAAGTACTTTTTTTGTGGGAAGGTCGAGCATATTAAGAAGAATTGTAAGGACTTTCTTTTCTAAGGAAGTAGATGTGATCTTTTGTGTTTAGATACTTATTTAGGTAAGGAATCCAGTGACATTTGGGTCATAGATTCTAGAGCAACTAATGATGTTTGTGTTTCTTTAAAAGGGTTCACAGAAGCGAGGAGTCTGCTGCATGAAGAGCTTACGCTTTAGATGGGTGATGTATCCTTGGTCTTAGCTAAAGCATTGGAAAACGTTCATCTATATTTTGATAATTATAAGAATTTAATTTTGTGAGATTGGTTTTATGTTCCAAAATTTAAAAGGAATTTAATTTCTATAGCTTGTTTATTTAAAGACTCCTATTTGGTTTCTTTTGATAATAAAGTGGTGATTCGTAGAAACAAATCTTTTCTCTATTCTAGATGGATGCAAAATAATATCTATTTTATAAAACCTAAGATGGACTTACTGCTTAGTGCTGAGATGAATGATAATAATTCTAAAAGACTTAAAACTTCTCACTCTAATAAGACATATCTTTGGCATTTGCGACTTGGTCATATTAACCTGAATAGAATTCAAAAGATGGTAAAAGATGGACCTTTAAGTCATTTAAAAGTAGAATCTATACCACAATGTGAATCTTGTTTGGAGGGTAAAATTACCAAAAGACCATTCAGGTGAAGGGGTTCTAGGACTTATGCATAGTGATGTTTGGGGACCGATGAACATCTAAGCACGAGAATGGTATGAGTACTTTGTCACTTTTATTGACGATCATTCAAGGTATGGGTATGTGTACCGATGCATCACAAAAGCCAAACTTATGAAAAGTTCAGGGAGTTTCAGGCTGAAGTGGAAAAGTAATTGGGTAGACCCATAAAGGTACTTGAATCCGATCGAGGTAGTAAATACCTTTTTTATGAGTTCTTAGGACACTTATAAGAGAATTTGACCATGCAGGGCACTTCGTAGTAGAATGGTGTGGCTAAGAGAAGAAATAGAACTTTATTGGACATGGTCAGGTCCATGATGAGTTATTCATCATTGCCTTTGTCCTTTTGGGGATATGCACTTCAAACCGCATGTTATCCTTTGAACAATGTGCCTTCAAAATTAGTTTCTAAAACTCCTCACGAGTTGTGGATGGGCATGAAGACATCCTTAAATCATATTTGTATATGGGGATGTCTGGCTTATGTCCTGTTTAGGGATTCAAATAAGTTGGAAGCACATTCAGAAGTTTGTGTGTTTGTAGGATATCCAATAAGGACTAAAGGGGGTTATTTCTATAACCCAAAGGAAAATAAAGTCATGGTTTTAACTAATACAACTTTCCTTTTGGAAAGTTTCATGGACGACTTTAAGCCTCGAAGCAAAATGGTGCTCGAGGAGTTGAGGAGTGATTTAATTACTTCGAGGGTTCTGGTAGAAACCACTCCAATTGATGTAGAAAAACCAAACAAACCCAAACAATAACCTAAGGGGCTTCCGCGTAGTGGGCAGATTGGGTGTCAACCTGAGCGGTATATGTTCAATGGTGAGGCCTTCTTTGGTTGAATCGGATAAACATGACAGGGATCCTTAGACTTACGTAGAGGCTATGGAGGATGTTGATTCAAAACTCTAGACAAAGGCGATGAACATAGAGATGAATCTATGGAGACTAATTGGGTCTGGGAGCTTGTGGATCTTCCCAAAGGGGTAAAACACATCGGGTGTTAGTGGATCTACAAGAGGAAAAAAGGAGTGGATGGAAAGGTCAAAAACTTTAAGGCTAGACTGGTAGCTAAGGGATACACGCAAAAGGAAGGAATTGTTATGAGGAAACCTTTTCGCCTGTAGCCATGCTTAAGTCCATCCAGATTCTTTTGTCCATAGCTGTCGCACTCGATTACAAGATGTGGCAGATGGATGACAAGACGGCCTTTCTAAATGGCTATCTTAATGAGTCTATTATATGGAACAAGTAGACAAATTCAAGGTCAAGGGTCAGGAGGATAAAGTTTGTAAGTTGCTAAAGTCAATATATGGACTTAAGCCAGCTTCTCATTCTTGGAACATAAGATTTGATCAAGTGATCAAGACTTATGGGTTTGCACAAAATGTGGACAAGCCATGTGTTTACAAACACATTAAAGATAGGAAGATGGTTTTTCTACTACACTATATAGATGACATTCTGCTAATTGGCAATGACATTGGAGCATTGTCATTAGTCAAATTATGGTTGACCAAGTAGCTTGATATGAAGGACTTGGATGAAGCAAATTTTGTTTTCAGTATCCAGATCTTTCGGGATAGGAAGAACAAAATGATAGCTTTATCCCAAGCAAGCTACAAAGATAAGATTCTCAAGAGGTTTGCAATATAGGATTCCAAGAAAGGTGGGCAACCGTCTAGGTCTGGAATTACTCTTACTAAGAAAGACTCTCTAAAGTCTAAGGAAGAAAAAGAATACATGAAGAAGGTGCCTTATGCTTTTGCAGTAGGTAGCCTCATGTATGCTATGCTTTGCATACGACTAGATTTTTGTTATGCAATCAGGATTATAAGTTGATTTCTAGTGGATTAGGGACCGAATCATTAGGTTGCGGTCAAGCATATTTTCAAGTACCTGAGAAGGACTCAAGGGTTTATGCTTGTGTATTTTGGTGAAGACTTAACTCCTCTAGGATAGACTGATTCGGATTTCCAATCTTGTATAGATTCTAGGAAATTGACTTTGGGTTTTGTGTTTACCCTCGGTAGCGGTGCCATCAGTTAAAGAAGCATGAAGCAAGATTACACTTCACATTCAGTGATGGAGGCCGAGTATGTGGCAGCTAGTGATGCTTCGAAAAAAGTATCATGGCTCTGTAAGTTCCGTAGGAATCTTGAGGTAGTTTTTGGTATGGATAAGGCAGTATCTGTTGGAAAAATAATACGCAGTGGAATTTTAAAAATTTTAAATCAGAGTATTTTCTAAAACACAAGTTTGACATCCTATATGTATAAATTAACCTGATCTTACTAACCTTGTATTCGTCGAAAGCTCCCAAAATTTGTGTAGAGAAGTAACGTTCCAGAAGAGCCTCAACCAACTGGTCTTCTTTGCTATTCTCTATCCACGATTAGAGTGAGTGTGGGCTCACACGTACAGCTCTTCCTCAAGGCGACTCTCCTTCTAACCAATTAAGAGAACCCAAAGCTAGTGTTCGTGATTTACGAACAAGAGCTCTCAGGGAGTTTCAGATTCTCACCAGTAGAGTATCACTCTTAATCTCTCTATTGATTTGAATAAATCATTAGACTCACTCCCTATTTATAGAGGTTGGGTCTAAGGTCATTCCTTATCAGATAAAAATTCAAAACGGAATCAAATTCGGGTCAATATCGGATAAGATACGCATAAAAACGTGTGAAAACGCATGATTTTTAATTTGCGCATAGGCAAGCCGAACTTTTCCATAGGCAGGCCAAACTTTAGGATCGGCATGCCGAACTGTCGAAATAAAAATCACGCCAATCTTTTATTTTCCACCCGATATTTTATAGGATAAAGCCTCAGTTTTAATTCAAATAACCCAATAGAGAAGTTATCTAATTAAAACAACTTTATCTAGATAATCTCTAAGAAAATAAATAGATTCCTAATAATTCTACAAGTTTATCTTGATTTAATTTATCCAAAATTAAATCAACTTATAAACAAACAAGAATTATCTGACCCCAAAAATTCAACAAGTTTATCTTGAATTAATTTTGTTCACAAAATTAATTCAACCGACAAACAGACATGAATTATTTGATTCTTCCAAATTTTCAACCAATCTAATAAATTGACATAAGTCACCAATTATTGTAAAAGCACGCCGTATCGTTACAGGATTTTGTGAGTTAGCAAAGGGGACCAAATGGACCTATATAGTTCAAGCTC